>PVJX010002675.1:0-35858 GCA_004027295.1 Dolichotis patagonum
GGGGTGCCAGGAGAACAAGGAGCTCCTCCCCTCTCTGGGGGGCGGCTGAGAGTGTGGCCGACTTTCAGCAGTCCCAAGGAGAGAGACCCTGACATGTCGGGACCTGCACCGTGCAGTTGACTCGGGGTGCCAGGAGAACAAGGAACTCCCCCCCTCTCTGGGGGTGGCTGAGAGTGTGGCAGACTTTTGGCAGCCTGAAGGAGAGAGACCCTGGCGCATCGGGACCTGCACCGTGCGGTTGACTCGGGGTGCCAGGAGAACAAGGAACTCTTTCTGTCTCTGGCGGGCGACTGTGATCCTGCCTGTGTGTGGGCTGAGAATCAGACATCTCATGTTGTCCTGTCCCCCATCCCGTGTGCCCCCTCCCCCTCCCCCCTGCCTAGCAAGTGGGAGCCAGTGAACTACACATCTTGTGAAAAGATTGGCTATGTTATTTAGTATGAGCTCTCCATATGCAAAGATAAGGACAACCAATTGGAAGAAAACGAGACAATATGACAGATAGTGAAGATCTCTGGTTGTCTAGCTTTGAAATTTGTGCTTTCTTATGTCCCATTCTGTTTTGTTTTGTTGTGTTTAATTTTACTCCCTTTTAAAATAAAATTAAAAAATTTTTTAAAAAAGAAAATGGTTTAAATTTTCTCAGTAGTTCTACATGTACTTGCTTTAATTAACATTGTTAGTAACTACAAAATTTACAGCATCAAAATGAATATTATATTGACAGTTTACTTCTGAAAGGTAATTTATCAATGGGCTATAAATAGTAAAATTACACAAGCCTTTAATCATTGGCCCTTTAATAGAAAGAAGAAAAAATCATGAGGCTTATTTCAAGATTAACTAAACAATTAAGAACCAGAAACAAAGGAGGACTGATTGGCAAAAAGACTAGGTGAAAATGCTAAGTAAAACAGGGATATATACAAGTTCTTTGACATAAAAGATAGATATGCATAAGGCCAAAGAAAATGTCAAAGTACTAGACAAATTTTTTCAAACTTGTTAAAATTGGTTTTCTTTTATCTTTTTTTTTTTAGAAGGAGTCTTGCTATGTAGTTCAGACTGGCCTCAAACTCATGGCGATCCCCTTGCCTCAGCCTCCTGAATGCTGTGATTACAGGTGTGTGCCACCACACCAGGAGAAAGTTTTATTTCTAGGTTCCTTTTGTTTTTATAGTAAGGAAGAAAAACATACTTTATATACTTTGTACAGGAAAAACTGTTTCACTTATGACTTAAAAAAAAATTGTTTAAAGCAGGTGAGTGGTGCATGCCCACAACCCCTGCTTTCAGAAGGCTGGCGCAGGAGAATCTTGAGTTCAAGGCCAGCCTAGACTACACAGGAGACCCTGCTTCAAAAACAAAACAAAAGTAATTTATCTTATTAAGATATAACCATAAAGATGAAAAGTAGATAGTTTTCTTGTTCAAAACTATCAAATAGTAACTTACTTAGAAAGAATTCCTCGAAGTCAGTTTTCTCCACACAGTTAGTGTACATGCGCAGGGCTGCAATCTTAATCTTCTAGACAAAGAAAATAAAACCAAACTCAAGAAATGACCAAGTGGATATTCTAGTGTCATTAGATATGAGATATAGCATCTTACATTTCTCCAACTAGAAGGATCCAAACATGTTTTTGTCTCTAGGCAATTTAAACTTATATAGGAATTTTTCCCTTTCTTAAAGCTAGTAGTTCATTATGGACTTCGTGCAATGTTCACAACTTAGGGTTTTATATGAAAATGCTGGAGGTTTTTCCAATATTTAAATAAAATCTGTCTTTAATTACAAATCACTTCACCACGTTTGCTCAGCATTATCCAGGTCAACTGTGTGTATTCTGAAGTCCCTTTTATTAAATAACTGCCCAGACTTCTGTCCAAAATCAAACAAAAACCGTCAAGCCTTTAACCTTTCTTCAGAGGCACTACTAATTAGTTTTAAAATGTTGCTTTTTAGGGGTGGCACCTTTTTCTATAGCCTTTAGTGTTGATAGTTTGTGTTTAAATACACAATACTGCATATTCAAACAAAGGTTTCTAATGAATATAAAATACAGTAAAAAGAGCAACCTTCTTCACCAGATTGGATAGTGTATTTCCCAAAGCACTAAGAATTGTCTCAGATTCTTGATTAAGTAGTCATTTTACTTTATTCACTCAACAGTATGACTTGTCTATTTTACTATATGTAAATTATGCCTTAATAAAAATAAATCTAAAAATAAAAATTAAAAGTTATAATTAAATTGAAAATCAACTCAGAGCTACAGGGAACAGGTATTTCAAGGACTTCCCCAATGTTTCAGTAAGGAGCTGCACGTCACGGTGCACACCTGTAATCCCAGCACTCTGGGAAGCCGAGCAGGAGAACACAAGTTTGAGTCCAGCCTGTGCAACTTAGAAACAGCAAGACTGTCTCAGAATAAAAATAAAAGGAGCTAAAAGATATAACTCAGTGCAAATGAGTTCAACTCCCAGTACTACAAAAACAAACAAGATCATTAAGGATGCAATGAAACACATTAGCACATCAACAAAAGGCTTTTAGAAGTTAGCTTGTTCTTTCCCTTAAAATGACAAGGAAAATTATAAACTCAAGTATGTATACTAAAAACAAAGATGCACAGATTAAGAATAGCACAGCAATTAAAGGAAAGCAATGTAGAAATTAACAAAGCTATTACAAAGATCCACCAAAGATTACACCCAGGAATAGGTATATAGTTTAACTGCACAGTGCCTGCTTGGCAAGTGTGAGGTCTTGGGTTCGATCCCAGGTACAAAAAAAAAAAAAAAAAAAAAAACTATACTTAATACTATATAACATTCATATTTTCTATATTCTCTAGAGTTCAATCAACTGTGTCTCTGATGAACAGAAATATCTATAATAAATTAAGAAAGACATATAACTCTGGTCATAATTAAGATTTGCTTATTGTATCATTAAAGCTTTTGATCTAAAAATCAGACAGGAGTCAGGCATGGTGGTACACACCTGTAATCCCAGCATGCAAGAGGCTGAGGCAGGAGGATCACTGCAAATTCAAGGCCTGCCTCGGCAACAAATTGAGTTTAAAGCTATCCTGAACTGCATAATGAGACCCTGTCTCAAAAGGACCAAAATAATAATAATAATCAGGAAAAATGAATAAATATATGTAACAAATTGAATTCAGATATACCTATTTGGGAAGTAAGCCAGCATTTAGAAGCCTATTTTTAAACAAAACCCAAGGTAAACATTAGAAAAGAAGAACAAATCAACCTTGAAAGCAAACAGAAATACTGTAAAACAATAAACCTGAGAGAGGGTCTGGGGATTTAGTTCAGCGGCACAAGCATTTGCCTGGCAAGTGCAAGGTCATAAATTCAATCCCCAGTACAAAAACAAAAAAAAAAAAAAAAAAACCACCCTGAAAGACAAATATAGAAAATCAAAGAAGCTAGTTCTTTAACATATAGCCCCAACTACTGAGGTGACTGGGGTAGAAGCATCAGAAATTCAAGGCCCAGCCAGCCATGGTAGCACACCTCTGTAATCCTAGCACTTGGGAGGCTGAGGCAGGAGGATTACCATGAGTTTGAGACCAGCCTGGGCTACATAAGTGAGATGAAGGCCAGCCTACACTATATATCAGGCCCTTTCTCAAACAAAAACAAAAAAAGTTCAAGGACCAATTTTAAAAATAAATAAAGACCTCAGTAGTAGAGTGCTTGCCTAGCACAAGAGCCTAAATTCAATCCTCAGTATCACAAAAACAAAAACAAAAACAAAACAAACAAAAAAAAGAATCAGAGAGCTGTGGTGGAACATAACTGGAAATACCAGCACTCTGGGAGGCTGAAGCAGGAGGACTGTTGCAAGTTCAAGACCAGCCTGGACCACAAAGTGAGCTCAAAGCCAGCCTGAACTGCATAGCAATATCCTTTCTCAAAAAGACCAAAAAAAAAAAAAAAAAAAATCAGAGGAGCCAGAGGTATAGTTCAGTGGCACAGTGCCTGCCTGGCAAGCGTGGGGCTGTAAACTGATACCAGGTACCCCCACACACAAAAAAGAGAGAGAGAGAGAATTAGATAAAGATGTTGGGTGTGGGGACACACACCCATAATTCCAGCACTTGGGAAACTGGGGGAGGAGGATCACTGTAAATTCAAAACCAACCCGGGCTCCAAAGTGAGATCAAGGCCAGTTTAAATTGCATAGTGAGACCCTATATCAAAAAGACAATCCATCAGTCAGAGAGAGGAGGGCTGGGGGATTAGATTAGCACAGCGGCATAGGTGCCTGCTTGGTAAGCGTAAGGTCCTGAGTTCACCCCCTGGTACCAAAAAAAAAAAAAAAAAATCAGAGTGAGGACATCATTACATATTCGAAAGATACAAATAGGACAGTAAAATATTATTATAAACAACTTTGGCCAGGGCCAGGGATTTAGCTCAGCAGCATAAGCGCCTGCCTGGCAAGTATGAAGTCGTGAGTTCAATCCCCAGTACCAAAAAAAAGAAAAAACACAACTTTGGCCAATGAAGCAGATTTGAAAGACACAAACTACACACTAGGGTAAATAAACAACATGAATAGTCCTGAATCAAAGAAACTGCATTTGTTGTTAAAAACTTTCCCACTGAGAAAACTAGAGGTCTAACTGGCATCACTATAGAACTCTATGAAACACTGAAAGTCCTGTACTGAAACCAAATCTATACAAACACTTCCACAAACAAGAGTATAGAACACTTCACACCTCATTCACTGTATGAGGCCAATGTCATCTGGACACCAAAACCAAAGTCAAAAGAACAAAGTAAAACTTCAAAACTTTAGCCTGCATTAAAATGGACACAAAATTTCTTTAAAAAAAATGTAATCAGCTGGGCATAGTGGCACATGCCTGTAATCCCAGCACTCAGGAGGCTGAAGCAGAAGGATCCCCCACAAGTTTGAGGCTAGTGTGGGCTATGCAGTCAATTCAAGGCCATCATCCTGGACTTCATAGCAGGACCCTGTCTCAAAAAAAGTATGGCGGGGGAATGTAAACAAACAATTCAATAATATGTAAAAAGGACAATATATCATGATCAGGTAGAAGTTATCCAGAAATGTAAAGCTGATTCAACACTGGCAAATCAATCAGTATAATTTACCATATCAATATAAAATAAGCAGCAGCAGGTACCACCACCAATTTAACTTTGTTAACACATGCAGTTCAGAAAGCATAGATCCATATATTATCAATCTAACAATATTCTAATAGCATTGGCTTAACACTTTGGCCTTGTAAGTCCCCCCCCCCTTTTTGTTACCAGGAATTTAACTCAGGACCTCCCGCTTGCCAGACAGGCACTATGCCATTGAGCTATATCCCTGGCCATAGTCGGCCTCATTTCTATTCTTTTTGATTTTTTATTTGCTTTATTTATTTACTTACTTACTTATTTATTTATTTATTTGTTTGTTTGTTTTTTTGGAGAAAGTGTCTCACTATGCAAAGCAGGCTGACCTCCACCTTGCTTATGTAGCCCAGGGAGCCTTGAGCTCAGGGCACTTCTGGCTCAGCCTCTCGACTGCTAGGGTCACAGGTATGCATCTCTCTACCCAACTTTATTTCCATTCTTTTTTTTTTTTTTTTTGTCTTTCTAAGGCAGGATCTTGTTATGAAGTTCAGGCTGGCCTTGAACTCACTTTATAGTTCAACTCCCAGCAATTCTCCTGCCTCAGCCTCCTGAGTGCTGCACCAACTATACCTGGATCTTTATTTCTATTCTGATGACAAAGAACTCAGGCTACCCCTTAGCTCTTCACTCTCTTAGGAAAATAACTTATTGAGTACTAAACTCAGTTCGTGGCACTGGTATGGATGCTAACAATACAGAGGTAAATCAAATGAACAAAAATTCCTTCCCTCATGAAGCTAATGGCCCAGTCCAACTACAGATAGACAATTTCAACTAAAACTCCTAATTGCTCATTTCTTGACTTTTTCTTAAATCCTGTAGTTGCCTTCAGGTTCCTTTATATAAAGACCTCTAGGTTCACAACTGATCACCATGCCTTCAGAAAGGCCCAACAAAGTCTTTGATTAAAAAAGCAGCTTTCCCTTCACAACATGTTTATGAAAAATCATTCATTACAAATAATACTGACCTCACTAGATTGGCTGATATATTTACACAGTGATCATACTGTAGCAACTACAAGTATTTTATAGTTCACTTTTCCGGCAGCAAAGCCAAGCCTTTATACGTAGGTAAGCCGTTTTCCTGGACAAATCTCTAAAGCAAGTCCCTGAAGACCATCACATAGGCACTGGAAATAGCAACTGGAAAGAGCCTCCTGAAGAATAATGCATTAATGTAAGTTAAGGAGGTAGGCAGACTAACTTTCTACCCAGTCAACAAAGTTGTTCTGGTCCTTAGATCACTTTATGTTTATTTCATTCCAACTTTGAAAGCCTTCATCGACTACTCGACTAAAACAGAAGTACCTAGAATAACTGTAGGAATGAAAATCTGCTCTCCTACTAACTGGTACATTCTGTGTCTTCCTACAACATGAAAAATGAATGTAGAAAAAGGCTGGCACTAACAGTTTTGTGAGAGTTGGAAAGGGCTTTTTAGTCGCCTGAAGCTTCTATTCTGTACTACAATTCCTTCTGCAGTATTTCTGACTCATGGTCAATGGTCTGGGTCCCTGGTTCAAATAAGATAGATGATCTTGTAAGGCTATGCTACTGGGAGACAATTCTGGTGAGATCTTTGTTTTACTGAACTTCAATGTTTCTTGTAACATTCATTAAACATTATCATGGCCACTGGAGTACCTTGGATTGTCTTTTGCTCTCTTTTTACCTTTTATATTTGCCCCTGAAATACTGAGAAGAGTCATCCTATCTTCTTTCACAGGCCAACGATCCTTATTTCCTGCAACCATTATTCATTCAAAACAGTTTCTGAAGCTTTTACAAAGTGCAATGTCCACCTCTGAATAATCTCCAGGTTGACAGTGTCCTTCAGAACAGGAATAAAATTTTACCTTAATAATAAAACAAAAACTATTTACGGTATGTGGCTAACTCTGGTAAGTGCTGTTCTGTTTTTTTCTTTTCTTTTCTTTTCTTTTCTTTTGTATTGAGTATTGAATTTATGGCCTCAAGCTTGCCAGGCAAGTGCTTATGCCACTGAGCTAAATCCCTACCCCTGTCCTTTTCTTACATGATACTGCCATACAAATATGATGAAAAACAGAGCCAGGAAAGGGGGCACACAGCTAACCCTCAGGAGGCTGAGGCAGGAAGATCGTCATGAATTCAAGACCAGCCTGAGTTCCACAGTGAGTTCAAGGCCACATTGAACTATAAAGCAACACCTATCTCAAAAAAACAGCAAACAAAAACAAATATGATGAAAAAGAATTATTTTAAGACACCCAAATAGTTAAGGAAAAGCTACACTGAAAATCTTAAGTAAAAAGGAAAGAGAAACTGGGATGGGGGAATGGAAAAAAGAAGGAAGGGAAAAGCAAAAAGCACAAACAAAAATATACATATAATAGAAGTTAAGATAGTTATACTGCTAATTTCTCTTAGTTCATTGAAAAAAAAGTTTGTGCTAATACTGTTATAAATGCCAGTATCTTGTACTCTGAGTAATGAATTTAAAGATAACAATATACAATGTATTAATCACTGTTATTTTCTTTTTTCCATTTTATTTTCCAAATCCATTTTATTTCAAGGACCCCCCTATTACCTTGTTTTGAAATTTTTTTCTCTTTAAAATTAAAAAAAATTCTAAGTAAGATCTTGCTTTTTAAAAAATAGGAAATATATATGAAAACATTAAAGAAAAAGAAAAAAGGAAAACATTAAGGATAAATATAGAGAAAACACAGTTGATACTACTGACATGGACATAAAAACAGGCATTTATTCCCTAATCAAATACATGTTGAAAACACAAAATGAAGAATTCTGCCAATGCAATCCAATAGAAGTGTCTGGCCATAGATGTCAACATTGCTGCAAAGTTTTCCATTTTTTAAATAGAAAGTTATATATTTTATACCAAAAGCATACTAGAATGATATACTTTGATAATTAAAAATGAAACTATAGAAAGTAGAAGATACTGCCACATACAAAAGATTTTTTTAAACACAAATATTAGGTCACAAAGAGAACCAAGAAAAATCAGCTAACCTAAGCTAAAAAAGTGAAAACTTTTCTGGATGATTTAGTAATCTTCCAAGTGGTAGCCAATTTTTCCTTTGAAGTTATTAAAAAATAACAAACAAATCATATAGTAGCAACCAACTAGAGCCCAATCACCAAGAAATTAATAAAATAGTAGTATTTTTCTTTTCTTTCTGCTTTCACTTCTTAATTTCTATTTTTTAAACAAAACACATTTTAAATTTTTAAATCCAGATGTCATAATCACCTTTTTAATAGAAAAAAACTGTCATTAATCACATTACCAAATATATCAACAACTTCTCAATTATCAAAGAATTAAAAAAATAAAAATTTAATGAACATAACATGTTTCCTTAATGATTTAGAAGATACTTCATAACTTTAGGGTCTCAAGAATATCATTATTTCTTAGGATTTGTGTTCTCTTCATACCTTTCAAAGCTTCTCACAAATAAAATGCTAGTGGAACCTCTGTTGCCTTTTCACAATTCAGATAAAAGAGAGATTACAGACAGTAGTCTATACTATATTTGCTGCAGTGAAACTGATTAGCAAGAGAAACCACCCTAAGACGAAACTGAGGGCCAGGGATGTAGCTCCGCAACATAGCACCTGCCTGGCAAGTTCGATTCCCAGTACAAAAGAAAAAGAAAAAGAAGAAGATGAAGATGAAGAAGACAAAGATGAAGAGGAGGAGGGGGTAAGGAGGAGGAAAAAGAGGAAGAAGACGACAATGAAAAAGAAATAGAAACCAAAAAGTACAGTCCACATTAACCTGAAATTCTAATTTGAATCCAACTTGTTAAAATAGTACAACTGGCTGGGGATTTAGCTCAGCAGCATAAGCTCCTGCCTTGCAAGCGCGTCGTTGTGAGTTCAATCCCTGGTACCCAAAAAAAAAAAAAAAAAAAGTACAACTAAAAAAAATAAAATAGTCAACTGGCATAACTTGGTTGTTGTGAGCAAAATTATGATATTTTCTAGAAAAGCCTTCCCTATTGCTTTGTGTTGGGTTGCTTTGAAGTATAACTTACAAATAAACTTAAGTTTATCCAATATACTAGCAACTTGAAATAGTACAAAGGATGCTGAGCTATAATGACAAGGCAGAAACAGTAGTAACAGGTAATAAATAGGCTGCAAAGAACTGAACCACTACTGCTTTATTACTTCAATTCATTAGAGGTACTACTTAAAAAGTCTAACAATAATATGCACCTGATGTAGAGGGGATATTCATTCATTCCTAGCAACTACTATATTAACATGTATGTGCTAGGCAAAGAGTTAACTAGGAGTGATAAAGGTAGCAAATATCTCTCTGCAATAAAGTTATAGTAAGTCACAAGATCAATTTTAATAAAGCTACTTATCTGTAAAGGTTTAAAGTCACAACAATGACCTAGTAAAAATCAGTAATTAGGTTGGCATGGTGTCACACGCCTGTAGTCCCAGCACTCAGAAAGCTGAGGCAGAAGGATTGCTGTAAATTCAAAGGCAGCCTAGATTACATAGTGAGTTCAAAGCCAGCCTGAACTATACTGTCTCAAAAAAAAAAGTCATTACTAAAAATGGATTCACTCATTCATCTTCCTAAAGAATACTGCTCATCAGAACATCTAGCCCCTCTAATCCCTTAGAATTCATCTATACAGTAAATCACGTAGCAGGGGTCTGAGGAGTCCAGTCTGGAATGCCTGTCTCTGTAAGACATTTACAAGGAATCACGGTGGGAAAGTATTTCAGCTCTACATGCTATATAATAAATTTAAATTGGAAGTGGGGGATGAATAATGTATGAATTTCATAAAAGCAAAGAACCAGTTAAAAAAAAAACTACTACAAGGCAAGCCAGATATGATGGTACATGCCTGTAATTCCAACACTTCAGCTGAGGCAGCACTGTGAGTTCTAGTCTTATATGGGCAAATTAGCAAAACCCTGTGCAAAGTCCCGAGTTTGATCTCTACTAATAAGAAAAAAAAAAGTCTGTGAGAAATAAAAAGGACCAAAAAAAAGGAAAAATAAGAAAGACTTTACCCATTTACTGTATTTCAAAGGTCCTGTGAATCCCATGGCTTCTATTATCTTCGTGAAGGGACCAACCTTCTCCTCAATTGGCTGTGGGGAATCTTTGGTGGTTGGAAGCTATTTAACCAAAAAGAAAGCAATAAAAATTAATTGCAAAAACAATTTTAGCAGGAATTCTTTCATCCTTGTGTGAGAGTACTTACACTGTTTAGTTTTTTTATTCCCCTAGAATTTTTAATTTTCAATTTTTTAGACATCATATCACTAAAGGCAAACACATTTGGAATGGTATCTAATACATATTCCCCAAATTACAGAGCAAGATATACCTAATTCAGTGACCATAAGCTTATGAACCAATGTCTACGAATCATATACTTCAAGTATCAAAATAAAGGTTCTACTAGAAAGAGTACTCTTGCTGGGCATGATGGGCCATGCCTGTTATCCCAGCAATTGGGAGACTGAGACAGGAGGATGGCTGAGAGTTCAATGCTAGCCTAAGCTACATAGTCAATTCAAGGCCAGCCTGAACTGCATAGTAGAACTCTGTCTCAAAAAAGGGAAAGAAAGAAAGAAAAAAAGAAAAGAACAGAACAGAATGAACTCTTAAAAGGATATTTTGCTGGCCATGGTGCCACATGCCTGTAATCCCAGTTACTTGAGAGGCTCAGATAGATAAAAGGATGACAAATTCAAAGAGTCCCAGTTCCATAAACAAAAAAAAAATTTTAAAGGTTAAGGCCAGGCATGGTAGCACATGCTTATAATTCCAGCACTTCATAGGCTGGGGCAGGAGGATCTCTGCAAGTTCAAGGTCATCCTGGACTACAGAGAGACCCTGTCTCCAAAACAACAACAAAAACAACAACAACAAAAAACACTGGGGATGTAACTCAGTGGCAGAGAACCCTTGGGTTTGATTTCTAGTATGGCAAGAACACAAAATAAAACTAAACAAATCACAAAATAAAAGGTTATCTTGATCTCTGTTTCCCAAAGGAAAATACACACAATTCTGAGAAGAGGAATGTTGTCTATGGGTGGAAAAGGAAAAGGAGAGAAAAATACTATCTGAAAGCAGACAAAGGTCATCTAAAACCACAATCAACCAAAACAAGCATGGAATAAACAGTTTAAAACTCACATTCTTTAGTATAGCAAATTTTATTAATGAATATAAGAACATATAGTTCTTGCAGTTTGAAAACAAACTAAGGAAAACCTGTCTCAATGTTAAGTTTCTCTAGAAGAATAACCAATAAAAACTTCTCTAAAAGTTACTTTTTTTCACTTTTTCAGCTTTTTTTAGTACATTTTTCAGACATAACAACTGCATTTGTCTCAAGGAGTTGGTATATGTACATAACACATTTTAATTCTATTTATATCTCCTTCCACTCCCCCCCTCCCAGCTGTATTTTCCCTCCAATCTCTCACCACTCCCTCCATCTCTTTTTTCCTCTATTACCTATCTTTTATTTTGCTCTTTATTTACATTTTTATTTTTAACTTTATTTTTAACTTGTACGAAATTCATAGACTTTTGGGCCAGGGATATGGCTCAGTGGCACAGTACCTACCTGGCAAGCACAAGGTTGTGAGTTTGATTTCCAGTACCAAAAGAAAAAGAAATCATCAACATTTTTCCTCTAAAGTGCTTTCCAAAAGAAGTACACTGAAAGAAACACATGATATAAGCTCAGAAGACTTGCTTACTACCCTTTGTGACCTTGGGCAAGTCACTTTGAGACTTTGACTCTCACCTTCCACATTTGCTTAAAATCCATGCCTCATGTAGCTAACACTTTTGTTGGAATTCAAATAAGAACATCTATTGGAAAGCACTTTATAAACAGAAAGCTTGATAATTCTCACCTTATTTGTGATGTGATATTTTCTCCTCTGCTGCACGTCTACTCCAGGAATCTGTTCTGACCTACCACAGCTTAGGGACCGGCTAATCTGGAGCCACTAGAGAATTTACCAAAAAAAAAAAAGTTAGCAACAATGAACATTTGCACATTAAGTATTGGCAGGACTGCAATATAAAGGAAGAAAAAAAGATACCAATTTTAAGTTTAAAACCTGCTTCTGTCACCTACAACTCAGAGTGATGAGCAACTTACTGAGCCTCAGTTATAGTGAGGATTAAAGGAGACAACCATGTAAAGGGCCTCTCACAAAACAGGTACTCAGAGTAGGTACAATTATATAAGTTTCCACCATCACTACTGCCCTCATCAATATCATTGCTTAGAGTATAACTGCCATCCTGTGTTCCCACTGCATTTTAAAAAAAATTGGTACCGGGCATGGTGGCTCACACCTGTAATCCCAGCACTCACGAGGCTGAGGCAGGAGGATCACCATGAGTTCAAGGCCAGCCTGGGTTACATAGTGAGTTGAAGGCCAGCCTGAAATGTACCGTGAGACCCTGTATCCAAAGAAACAAAAACAAAAACAAACAAACAAAAAACCAACCTGGCAATATAGAAGCCACTATTTACTATTCTAATATGCCAGGTACTATGGTAAGTACTTTATATATTTCCTCTTCTGTCTTATCTCTCTCTCTCTCTGGCAATACTAGAGACTGAACCCAGCGCCTCGGCACTGAGGTATATTCCGGCCCTTTTTATAATTTTTAATTTATGACAGGGTCTTGCTAAGTCACTAAATTGCCAGGGCTGGGCTTAAACTTGCTATTCCCCTGTCTTAGCCTCCCAGAGTGCTGGGATTACAGGAGTGCACCATCATGCTTGGCTATATATTTTCTTCTTTAATCTTCATCATAATTCTGTTAGATTTATTTTTCTTATTTATTTGTATATTGATTTATTTTGGCAACAACTTTTCACTATGTAGTCCAGGCTGGCCTCGAACTTGTGGCCATTTTCCTGCCTCGGCCTAAAGCATCCTGGGATTATAGACATATGCCACCATGCCTGGCTAGATTGGTATTTTTTTTTTCCATAATCAAGAACAATACATACAGTTTTGAAAATAAATTCCTAAAAAGAAAAGTACCATGCAAGAGATCTTCACTGTGGCATTAATCAGAAGAGTGAAACCACAGAAAAAGTTCAATAAGGAGAATCACTTAACAGAGAATCAGAATCATTGATAGCTTTTTAAATAGACTTTTAATAGATTTTTTAAAAAGCAGTTTCAGGTTTGTAGCAAAACAGAGCAGAAAATACAGAATTCCAATATATCCTCTCTCACCCACAATGCACACCCTCCCCAACTATCAACATTCTAGTCCACAGTTCACATTACAGATTATTTTCACATGAAAAAATATCTAAAACATGGATAAAATTATAACCAAAAACATGAATGCACATGGGTAAGCCAAGGAAGTCTGACACTGAAATGAAGGGGTTATTTTGTTACATCATAATTATGCGTAACAGGTGGACATGACAGTGCACACCTATAATCCCAGCACTCCAAGAAACAGGCTAGGGTAGGCAGATCAATAATTCAAACCCAGGCTGGGGAACTTAGTGACTTAGCAAGACCCCGTTGCAAAATTTTAAAAATTTTAGAAAGGGCTAGGGATGTAGCTCAATACAAAGGCTCTTAGTTCAATCTCCATTATGTCTTTCTATATGTCTGTATGCACATATGTGGCTGGGGACGGTTATAGCTCAGCAGAACACTTGCGAACTATGGGTAAGGCCCTAGATTCAATCTCTGGTACAACCATTAAAGGAAAAAGAAGGAAAGGAAAGGAAAGAAAAGGAATGGAATTATGAAGTTTAGGAATGTAGGGCTGGGGATTTAGCTCAGCGGCATAAGCACCTGCCTGGCAAGTGCAAGGTCATGAGTTCGATCCCCAGTACCGCAAAAAAAAAAAAAAAAAAAAAAGTTTAGGAATGTAGTTTCTCAACTCCCAGTGAAGTTCTATTACCTTGACAATAAAAGAAAAGGGAGGGAAGAGGAAGAAGGTTAATCTTCCAATTCTGGTTT
Source organism: Dolichotis patagonum (assembly GCA_004027295.1). Lineage (NCBI taxonomy): Eukaryota > Metazoa > Chordata > Mammalia > Rodentia > Caviidae > Dolichotis > Dolichotis patagonum. Next base: position 14,220 of record PVJX010002675.1, read on the forward strand.
ATTTCAAAAGAGAAGGGAGACATGGAATGAAAATGGTTTTCCTCTTTAAAGAAAAAACAGAATTCCTACTGTAGAACATAACTATGCATATTTCTTTCCTTAACAAGGGTACTAAAAGATTAGCAGATTCTTCTGGTCAATCCCAGGGACACTTACACTTTAATTCATAAGTAACAAGCACGCTTTATAAAACAAACTAAACAGAAAACACCTCTCATACCAACATGTGTATCAATGCAATGGTTCATATAAGGACACTGAGCTTTGAAACTGGTTCAAAGAACACAACCAACTGCAAATTGAGTAGGCTATGCTTTAGGCTTGAGTTCCCTTCCCTGAGAATATATGATCTTTCTCTTTTCCCACAGCTCCAGGAGAAACCAATAGATTCCTTCTATGAATGCTCCATTACCTGCTGTATTTCTGTCCAGTCACTATTCATGACTTTCACATTTCATATTATATGGAACTACGGAAGTACTTATGTATCTAGTACCAAAGACAACATCTAGTTCCATACTTTTATGCTTACTTGTAACACATATTTTGTTACCCACTCTTGTCATTCCCCACCCAAAAGAATTAACCCTTAAAGACTTAAATTCTTCATCTATGTAAACTGAAAAGACATCAATAATTCTTCATAAAGCGAAAAAATATCCTGAAATACTCAAATGTCACTGTTTCAAAAACAGCTTTTCTGACCACCTTATCTAAAAAGTTTTCCACCCCCTTATTCTCTACCGTAGTCGTAGCCTGTTTATGTCTTTTAAAGTGCTTTGTAAAACATATAACATTACATGCTTTATTTATATATTTATTCATTGTTATAGATTAAAAACTGGTGGTCAACTTAAGACCAGCTGAATTAAATCAGCATGGTGCTGAGTGTAAATGGCCCACATGAGGAAAGCTGCCAGCACAGAAAAGAGACGTGGAGAGGAAGAGCACTGTGGGTTCTTCTAAAAGCTGTTGTTTGGAGCCATTGGTTCTCCTGGAGGAGCTTGTCATGCTGGCTTCACTGTTAGGAACTCAGCCATTATCATTGGAGGAGCTCGGGACCTTGGGTGGCTGTGGTTCACTTTGGGGGAGCTTGGGTCCTTACTTTGAGCATCCCTTCCTGGCTCTGGAGGAGAAGATGTGTGCTGTTTAATCTCCAGAAGTTGTCATGCTGGCTTCCTGACATGTATTCAACTGTTCTCATTGTTGGAGGAGCTCAGGACTTCATTATCACTGAGGATAGCTATGGTACTTTTTGGGGGAGCTCTAGTCCTTATTTTGAGCATCACTTCTTGGTTCTAGTACAAAACCCTCAGCCTGCTAGCACAGATCCTTCACCCCACAGGCACAGACTTTCTAGTTTCCACCGCTGACCTTTGGGCCTTCCCAGTGCACATACATAAAACAGACTTGCATAAGTCATTGTTGTGGGCTGTAGGCCTCCAGCTGGACTCGTGGGAGGCATGGTCATGGACTCTAGGTCTTCAGCTGGACTTATGCAGCCATTGCTGTGAGATCTAGGCCCTCAGCTGGATTCTCTAGGTTTTTAGTGTTGTGGAAAGATTTCCTGCACTTTCTTGTATTTAACTCTGGGTGACCATCATTATATAACAGTATAAATTCTGTGTCCTGTATGTAATTGTTCTCCTAGCAACCCCTGACTACAACACTCATTTTCTATCATCAGTACTAAGATAACAAGGGTATACTACTAAGATAACTAAGTATACTACTCGAATCAAGTACAGCTACACATACGAAACTCAAATATTTAATGAATGAACAAATGCTACCATCTGTGTAACTTTTTTTTTTTTAATTTTAAAGACAGTAAAATACAACAAAGCAAGAGAGAACAAAGCCAGTCAAAACAATGCAGCAAAACTGGTACAGAACTTCAGAGCAGGATACCGGGAAAACAATAGTAGCTACCATACTATATCTTGTTATCTTCACAATAGTTGTGCATTTCCTCAGATATAGCAAAATCAAACCAAAAACAAAACACAGTAAAACCAGTCGAATATTGAATAAAGCAAAACAATTAATCAGAACAAAGCAAAACAGTGAAAACAGTATTGGACCTCAAAGACAAGATAGAAGGAAATCCCCCATATTTGCTATATTGCATACTGTCATCCTCCAGAGAGCTGCTCACACCACTGGCCCCAAGCCTGCACAATCAACCAAACAATACAAGCATTTAGCCACTTTATGTACCTTAATTGCTATCAACTCAGGCTGTCCTCGAACCCATCCAGTTGTTTGGGTGGGTGGGTATTGATTCTCAGCCCGTGTGTGCTGGCAGGCTTGCACTGCTTACCAAGAAGGCTGGATTGTTGCTTTCTTGGTGGGTCCCCCACCTGTGTAACTTTTATATCTAATTATTTCTTTCCTATCCTTGTCCATGCACACATCATACACACATGCTTCACTGACCCAACCTGTACAAAATGCTCAGGAAATGCCAACTCTTGTAAGGTTCAGGTACAGAAACAGAATCTCTAACTTGAAGAAGCTCAACATCATGTGAAAAGAGACTTAACCTACAATAAACAGAACTGATTATTTTATTTTGTCACCTACCTCAAAAAACAAAAACTCCCAAGTGTTAGCAAGAATTTAGTGTAATAAAACCCTCATATACCGTGGTGGGAATATAAAATGTTAGTCGTTTTGGGAAAATATTAGGCAGTATCTACTTAAGCATCACTTATGTGCAACCTGTAAGACTCAGCCATTCTACCTCTAAGTATATACCCCAACAAAATGTACAGATATAGTCACCAACACACTCAAAAGCAGCATTAGTCACAAAATTCCCAAGTGGAAACAATCAAATATCCATCAACAGAATGAATAAACAAATTGCAGTATATTTACATACTAAAATACTATATAAGAAAAACTATTACTAAAAAGAACGACATGGATGACTCTCTAAAACAAAGCTAAAAGACAGCAGACAAACACAGACATTATATAGCACATTTTCATTTTATTTATTTATTTGTTGTTGCAGTCCTGAGAATGGAACCCAGGGCCTTACACATACATACATACATGTTTATTTATGTATGTATTTATGAAAGGGGTGAAACCAGGGCCTTGCAAACACTGGGTGAGTCCTCCACACTGCACTACATCCCAAAACTCTTCATATTCTGTGTTTTGAAGGCAAACTAATCTGTGGCATTCAAAGTGAAGACCAGTTAACTTGGTTGGGGGTAATGACTAGCAGGGTACCTGGGAAGTTTCTGTAGACCTGCTTTCTACTTCCTGATGTGGACGTTAGGTATGATTATAATAATTATAATAATATATTATAATAATTCATTTAGTTATACACTTACGATGCCTTTTTTGGTATTTTTATTATGCTCAATAAAATGTACAAAAATGCTCAAAGGTGTGGAATAGGCAGTGTAAACAAAAGAAATGTGGGAATGGAAAAGAATAACCTAGAGTCATTTAAAAATACTTTGTAGAAAAGGGCAGGATAGCTGGGCATGGCTGCACACACCTGTAATCCCAGCCCATGGGAGGCCAAGGCAGGAGGGTCGCCATTAATTGAAGGCCAGCCCCGGCTACATGCTGAACAAAGCCAGCATGGCCTACATAGAGAGCCCCTGTCTCAACAAAAAAGAAAGGGAAGATAGACAAGGTAAAAGAAGAAGCAGGTGAGGAAGCATGATGTAGGGAAAAAAAACAAACACAAAATTGAGAGATTTGGGTTGAAACTCTAGTCTGCTGTCTCATAAATGTTTTGAGGACCAAATAAAGTAATATATGTGAAAGAGATGTGTAACCTACAATGTATAATACAGATGTAAAGACCTGTTCCAGACAACTACAGTCTAAGTTCTTTCAGATAGCCTCTCATTAACAGGAATATATAAGATTTCATCTTTATTTTTGCTTCCTAAAGATTCTAAAAGAAAAAAAGAGAAGGTGACAGAAGTCAGAGACTCACTTAAATTCTTAAATGTCATGGTGTGTGTGGAGGGGTTTGTGTTATAGTCTCCTAAAACTATAAGCTCCACCAGGGCCCAGGCCATCTTGTTTTTTTTTATTTTCTTCCCAGCGCTCAACACCATTCTGGCATAGTGTCGGTACTTCAATAAAAACTAGGTAGATTTTTTTTTTTTTTTTACTGATTTCAAAAAGTAGGACAACTTGGCGAAGGTCCAAAAAAGAACCACAGGAATGATCAAAGGGATGAATAAAAGGTCCTAGTGGAAAGGTTAAAATGAATTGAAGTGTTTAGTTTGGAGAAAAGGCAACTTAAGAATTAAGCTTAGAATAACAACACTTGAGTTGGAAGAGAGCTCAGAGGTCTTCTAGTCCAAAATTTTCACTTCACAGATGAGGAAACTAAAATTAAGGGAGAGGTTGCAACATGGTTAGGACTCTTTTCTTTTCTTTTTAAGTTTCACTTTATACAGTGTGGGAGAAACTCACCCAACTAGCATGAACACAAATAACAACAAAATAGCAGTTACAACTCACTCAGCGTTCCCTATATTCCTGATATATTCTTTATGTTTTACTTATATTATCTCACAACAACCTTGTAAAGCAGATACTGTTTCTTTCCCACTCTAGAAATTAGGCCACTAAGGTTCAAAGAAAGTTCAAAAAGTAAAACATTTAAAACTATGGTTTACCAATTGGCCTTCAAAAACCTGAGTTCAACAACACAAGCTCAAGACATCTTTATTTCTTTCCTTTTTTTTTTTTCAGACATCTTTATTTTTAAATACCATTTTCCAGTAAAAGGAATCAGTGCTCCTTGGAGAAATGATTGAATCTAGGGCAAGAGCAAAGAAAATACAACATGAAACTGAAACATCTTGTGGTGCCAGGAAATAAGGAAGTATTTAAAAATGATGGGGACATGTAAAAAAGAACTTAAAGGAGTTTCCAAGAGCCAAAACTGGGACAATTTATTTGATGAAGAAAACAACTAATTTGAAAATGGATTATTACTCATGGAAGAAAATAAACATCCATGAACTCATATTGATAAATAACTGGGAAAACAAAGGGGAAAGAAATGACAGCGCCTCCTTTCAGAAGAACTCCAGTGAATAAATATAGGAATAGTGAAAACATAAAATCACTACTAAGCAAACACCACAGTTGCAGCCAGGAACTAACAATAGAATCATCATATAATCCAGCAATCCAATGCTGGGTATACATCCAAGAGTTCAAAGCAGTTTCTCAAACTAGCATTTGCATACTCGTGTTCACTGCAGGATTATTCATAATAGCCAAGAAGTAGAAGTAATCCAATGTCTATTGATGCAAATGGATAAAGAAAATGTGATATGTATTTCTATACAATATAAATATATTTTTATATATTATATATATGAATATTATACAGACTTTAAAAAGAAAATTGTCCTACACTATAACATAGATGAACCTTGAAGACATTATGGAGAAATAAGTGGATCACAGGAGGTCAAATACTGTATGATTCCACTTAGATGAGGTATCCATAGTAATCAAGCACTCTACTAAAAATAAGAAGCCAAGTATGGTGGTGCACGCCTATAATCCCAGCACTCAGGAGGCTGAGGCAGGAGGATCACTGTGAATTGGGGACTGGACTGGGCTCCATAGTGAGTTCAAAGCCAGCCTAAACTGCATAGTGAAATCCTGTCTCAAAAACTAAAACTAAAAATACAAAAATATATAGTAAGAAAAAGCCTATAGCAATAGGGAAAGGATAATCTGAATAACAAAGGCTATCTAAACAACACAAATATGTCTCCTTTAATAAAAGTGAAAAGTACCAACATAAAAATGGAAATTTATTAAGGTACTTAAGGAAAAAAATTAGTATACATACATACACAGAGCTACAAAAGAACCAGCAGAGATGAAAATATTATTTCAGATTTGAAGTCACAGATCATTTTTATTTCCTTTATTATTAAAGTATTTGTATGATATAACAAAAATCAGGAAAAATAAAAACCCCTCACAAAGGAATTCCAAGGTTAATTACACTACAATGAATCCAACATTAGGTAACCTAAGCTTCAAATAATTGTTTCTTGGATTTTATATTTGTAAAAAGAAAAAGAAACATTTTTCACCCCAAATAAAAGCAGCACAAAGTAGCTTTGAAAAGAAAACAAAAAAGTTAATTCTGAAATGAATGTCTGGAAAAATTCCCTAACAGTAAAAATCATCAGACTGTAACATGGTATCCTAGGCTAAGTTCCATTACTGGGGTATTTAGAAGCAACGCCCTGGACACCATACTGTAGGAATCAGTCCTGAGCTGGCACCACAGAGACCTACAGTGGTCTCATGAGGTTTTTCCATTGCACAATTTGGTTGACTAACCTAGAATATATATTTGCACATAAACATTAACGTTTTTCAACTAAGCCAAAGAAGAACAAATCTTACCTGGGAAGTGCCACACAAAGTCCTGCCCCATGGTACTTGTGTAGGAGACAATGGTACCCATCGGCTGCATACTGGAACCCACTGAGAGGTGCTAGTCTGCCTCCCCTAGAAAGAAAAAAAAACCAAACATGTCAGGAATCTATTTCAGACTCCATACGTAGAGGGCAGTACAGTATACCTGTGATATTGTGATATAAGAAGTATGTATTTGGTCTTTTTTCCTAGCTCCAAGAATCCTTAGAATTTCTGAGTGACTGGAGTATTTCATTATTCATAATAAGCCCCTCTCAACCTTACCACAGTTTATGCTTACAAGGCGCCTCTTTAGTGGACGAGCGGCTGGGCTGGTTGCCAGAGGAACCAAACAAATAAGTAAAGGGTTGGAACTTTCACTTTAATGCTTAAAGCTTACAATCACCACCCAGTATATAGGTATATTGTTATTACTTTACTTATACAGATAAGAAATTGAGCTATGCCTAGGATAAGCCACTTTCTAAAACCACATAGTTAATGAACAGCAGGTTTAGGATTGGGCCCCAGGAAGCCCAACTCCAGAATTCATGCTCATTAATGGGATGAAAGGGTGAGGATTATCTCCAAGATCCCTTCTAGCTCTAACACTAGAAGTATAACCAGGGGTAGAGTCCTGAACCAATTAAAACAGCATATTAGCTACCAACCCTATAAGCCCAGCTATTTGGGAAGATGAGGCTCAGCCAGAGAGTAATTTGGCAAGATTATATCTTAAAATAAAAATTTTTTAAATGAATGGGGAGGTAGTTCAGTGCAAGACCACGCATTTAATCCCCAATGCCACTCCATCTATAAATAAAATAAAATAAAATAAAGTAAAATAAAATAAAATAAAATAACATACTGCAGAAACAGGTACTTAGAATTAGTACTGAGTTGACTCCTGGTTCCTGTGTTCATAAACTGTGTCAGGTAAAATCTCAGTGGGGCTTTGTCACCCCTTACATAAAGATAAATACCTACTTCTTATAAATAAAAACAATAACAAATCTTGCAATATGTCTAGGTTAGTATTAAGAGGAATCTTCTCTCTATTTCCTTATGAGTAGGAAAGAATGGTAAGGGTGGAATAGGGAAAGGCATTAGAATTTTAAACCTACAGACATTTAAAGTGTTTCATGTCCTAATACTGTGCAACTGTTTCTAATAGGCTACTTACAGCATCTTATATTAATATACATCAAATGTAGAGTTAAATATGTTTTATTTCAGATAAAGTTTGATCTACTGGAATGGTTTCCAAATGACAGTTCCTGCTGTATTGTTTTATTAATAGTGACAGATTTACCAGAATGATGTCAGGTGCTCTTTTCTAAAAATGTAAACATAGGTTAAAATAAAACTACAGAGTCAGGGTCAAAGTGAGTAGGAAGACGCAAGAGGATGTTACAACCAGAAATGATGCAAACTTTAGAAAATTCTCTGAAAAAAGTTAAAAAGAAAATTTTCTAAAAAATTTCATCATGTTATTTCCAATGTCAACAAAAATTTTCTTTGTAATTTGGCTTCTACTTAGTCTTAGGTCAATACTTTAAATCAGTTCTTAGAAGAAATCAGCTCTGTCCTTTCCTTCTCCATTCCTGCAATTCTTGTACAAATCCTTAATTGAAACTGCTAAGGTGCAGAGAGAGGATGGCTGAATCCCAAGCCTCCCATTAAACTGCTGTGACCTTAAAACATTCAACAATCTGGGCCTCTGCTTTCCCTTATGACAAACGGGAATAACAAAAACTACCTCACAAGAACTTTCCAAGGAACATCTGTAAAAGCCCTCTGATAGCAGAAAATACATATAATGACATCATTATCCTCATGAACAATTTTTATTAAATTATATACACTTCTCTTTCCCCAGCAAACTGTCAAAGCAGCAAAACCATCTTAATATGTTGTTTTTTGTGTTTTTGTTTTTGCTTTTTGTTTTGTTTTTTGAGACAAGGTCTCGCGCTATAGTCCTCTGTAGCCATGAACTCACCACACCTAGCAATAATTTGTTTTTTTAAACCCAGTATGGTGGCCCATGCCTGTAATTCCACCATTGAAGCAGGAAGATCACAAGTTTGAGCCCACTCAGTGTTAAGTTCGTGAATCAGAGAAACTCTGTCTCAAAAAGGCCTGCAAATGTAGTTCAATTTGAAGGTCATAGGTTCAATTCCCAGTTTTTTTTAAAAAAGTTATTTTTAACCTGGCACATTGAACCACTGTGTTGGGGGAAAGACAGTATTACAGTTATGAAAGTCATTGGTTGCAACATTTTTGTCAACCAGTCAATACATACTCTTGTTTTGTGTGTGTTTCTTTAATAGTCATTTACACTGAACTCACAGCCAATAGCATGAAAATTCATTCCTCAGCAAAACCAACTTAACATTCATCACTGGCTTCTTGAACTTAACACTAGCCAAAACTTGAGCACTACTTTTGGGGGCCACTTTACACAAGGAAGTGACCAAAGCAAGCATAAAAATATGAAAAATATGGCACTAAATAGACCATGAAATGATATTTATTTACAACATGAAATCTGAAATAAGAAGTTAAAGCTGCCTCATTTGGCCTCAACTGGGAATATGTAAATTGGTGACTCAAATTTCTCAGCCGTCTGTACATGTCTACAAATGACTAAAAGTGCTGTGGGCTACTGACTTGGGGGTTACAAATAAATTACAGCAACTAGGTTAATTCACAAATACAGAACACATGAAAAAGACTAACTATAGTCACCAAATCTGTAATTCCTCTGTGGTACCTATATTCTGAATCCCACAGTGTCTAATTCGATTCCCCAGTCCAGAGACAGAGACAGATACTATTGTAACAAGTCTCCCACAAGTTATCCTGTGACATGCAGTATCACCAGATGGGTCTCAGAAGACAATCGGGGACAGAGACTTCAACTCATCCTTTGGTGTTGGTTTGACTCTCATCATAGAAAAGTTACTTCAGGATGTGTCAGTGAGAGACATAAGCTGACTTACTGGGCAGAGATAGAAAACAAGAGAAAACAGCCAGCCATGGTGGCTCATGCCTGTAATGCCAGCACTCAGGAGGCTGAGGCAGGAGGATTACCACAAGTTCGAGGACAGCCTGGGCTACATAGTGAGTTCAAAGCCAGCCCAGCCTGAACTACGGAACATCCCCAGCCATTTTTTAAATTTTTTTTTTTTATTTTAAAGAGGATAAAACAAAAAAAATTATTAAAAAAAGGATAAGACAGAATAAAACCAATCAAAACAAACCAGTGTAAGAGGTACACACTTAAAAACATTACAAAATCAACAATAAACAAAGAAACACAAATGAAAACAGAGAAGGAACTTCAGCCTGACAAGCTAGAGGGGGCACAGCTCTAAAGATCAGACTGGCCTATTAACAAAAGAACGAGACCTAGATGTATGAATTCACTGGAGTGGGCTGAGTGTTGAGGGTACAATTCCGTCTCCAGAAGATGATTATATTTCTGCTGGGGGCTGCCTCAGTTTTAGACGTCAACCTCCTAAGCTGATCACAGGTTTAGAGCTTTCAATGATGAGAAACAGCCCATTGTGCACATGTGCCACAGGTTCCCCACCGCTGTTGTAGGGCAATGGCCAGAGACTACTGTGCATCGTTGGTAAGTCAATGTCCCAGTAGACCTTTGATCTTTGGTTCCTGAAGGGGGATAAGATAGGTTTTGTAAATTTTAGGGGCAATCAACTTTGTTTTGCCAACCTTTAGACAAATACTCCATAAATTATCAGCATGCCTATATGCAGAGCTAAGCAAGGACCTGACCCAAAGTCATAATGTAAATAAATGAAGGAGAAAGCCTTGTTCTAATTTAGTTAACTATTGGGCATCTACAGGCCTATGTCTTAGTAAAACTGGTTTTTGTTTGTTTTGTGGTTCTGGGGATTGTACATATGGCCTTCACATGGAACAACATCCTCAGCCATTTCTAAAAAAATTTTTTTTCATTTTAAAGAGGATAAAACAAAATAAAACCAATCAAAAAAACCAATGTAAGAGGTACATACTTAAAAACATTACAAAATCAACAATAGTTACCATAATGCCTTTTAATCTTCAAAATAGCTTTTAGTCTTCAAATAACTGCAGATAACTTGGACATAGTAAAAATCAAACAAACAGAATAGAATAGAAACAATAAAAGCAAAACAATGAATGCAATAAAGAACTTCAAAACAAGCCTATAGTAAATCCAAAATTGCTACCATAATGTATCTTGGTTATCTTTTAAATAGCTGCTCCTGCAATTGGATTTAACATAATCAAACAAAACAAAAGAGAGTAAGACCCAATTAAACAAAACAATGGAAACGATATAGGATTTCTAAAACAAGACCACAGGGAATCAACAATGGCTGCAACCTTCAGAAGGAGATCCCCCCCTAGATGCTACTCTGCATACCGCTATCCTCTGAACCCATCCATGGTCAGACCACCGGGCCTAGGTCTGCAGTGTTAGTGAAACACCAAAGCACCAGGCATCCAATCACATTTCACCTCCATAGCTATCATCACAGCCTATGTTTCTCTTGATAAGATGGTCACTTATGGGCAAAGGAATGTTATGCCACTTTTTGTTTGCTATCCCGCATGCCAGCAGGCTGGGCTTGAACTTATGATCCTCCTGCCTTTCCAGAGTGCTACACAACTGTGCACTACCTTGCCCAGCTCCAAATACTGCTTTTAAGTCCCTAATTGCCTCAGAAGAAAACACAAATCATTCTCTTAATAAATAACAGGTTGAGGCCCAGAAGTTTGTCCTCTGTGTCTGTGGTGGCCTCTGAGTGTCACTCCAAAAGAATACTTCCAGACAGGGGAAGCAGAAAATACTCAACTATTCTTTCAAAAAGTATTAAGGCTGAAGGTATAACTCAGGGTACAGCACATGCTTAGCATATACCAGACTCTTGATTCCTAGCACCAAAAAGCAGAAATTTTTAAATTACTGAATATTCTTCCTCCTGTTACTTTATTGAAGGCATCTAATCTGAGCTTTCAAAAGACTGACTATATGGCTGGGGATTTAGCTCAGTGGCTTAAGTGCCTGCCTGGCAAGTGCAAGGTCGTGAGTTCGATCCCCAGTACCAAAAAAAAAAAAAAAAAAAAAAAAAAAAGACTGACTATATACAGGAAGGATTTGAGCAAATTTGTAAATGCATTAAGGGTGAGATGTCCAGTTTCTATCAGAAAAAGGTGTTTACAAACATGACAAGGGAGAAGAGAATAATAAACCTTATGATATTAGATTGGATTCGAGTAATTGGTTTGATATATATATAGATATAGAAAGACATCCATGTACAGTCATATGTACATATAATACACATTTCCTATGTAGGTCCTAGTAGGAACTAGAAACAATGATACCTAGTAGGGACTAGAAACAATGATACCTCAGTAGCAAAAAGCATATATAGCTCCCAGATTTGTTTTCTAAACAGCAATATCCACTAGAAGGAACTAGCCTCCTCTGAGGAAAAGTTGGCTCCTCAGAGCCTTAGCATTATGTTATCAGCTTAAATATCCCTTCTGCTTCAATCACCCTTACCTTAGTCCAGGTCTTTATCACTTTCTCTATGATTCCCTGTGTAGCTCCTGACCTTGAGAACTCTAATCTCTGTCCCCTCTGCCTGACCCATTCACAACTGATATGAAGAATATATGGCTTGTGTCTAGATGTCCCACCAAAGCCTCACGCAGTCATAAGTGGGGCTTTTTCAGAAGTACCTGGATCTATGTGACACTGGGATTGATTCATGGTGCAATGCTAGGATCAAAAGCACTAGGATCAAGGGTAAAAGCACTATCCATCCTAAGTATCCTGGATAAGATATGAGGGATAGAACATGTTGTGGTCTTCCCTTGCTTGCTTGGCTACCTTCTGTCTGCCATGGACTATTTCTCCTTTGTCATGTCACCCTGCCTTGAAGATAGCCATATATAGACTGTAACCTCTACAAACTATGAGGTAAATAAGCCTTTGCTCCTTTAACTTTGGATGTTGGGTATTTTTGTCCCAGCAACGAGAAAAGTAACTAAAACAGAGATCAATTAAAAACAAAAATCTAGCAGTGAAAATACAAGTATTTACTACATGACTTTTACTTTCAAAATAGTCTTTGGAATTTTTAATTACAAAATGAAGAAAGAAACACAAGTCTTCCTCTGATCAAGTGCTAAGTGTGAAAAGAGAACACTTTCTAGTTGTATACCTGTAACAAGCCTTCTCCGATTGTATAATTAAATGTTACAATTTATTGCATATCAGTTATTCCTCAATTTAATGAAAAAATTAAATTAGAGAACAGTAAGTGGACCCAAAAAACTAGAAATGAATCTACCCTTGCTTAAAATACTTCAAAGGCTCCCCCTCTGCCTCCAAGATAAACCTCAAACTCCTAACCATGACACCCAAGGAGTCATGCCATTTCCCCACAAATAGCCTCAAGTCCAGTCAGATTTACTTACATTTCTTTTCTAGCATAATTAGAATAATCCAATTCTTCTCTTCTAGGTTCTTTCCTCATCCTCTAATATTCTCACCTTGTACAATGATTTCTTTCTTTGTCTTCAAGTTTTTCTCTACTCTGCTCTCATACCTTTATTTGTATCTGTTACAGACTTCTATCATAGCTTTCCGAGTTTTTGCAGTTTTTTTTAATTTCTCCTATTAGACTATAAACTTAAGTAAAGTTTATGTTTTTCATGCAGCGGCTTGTACAGTTCCTAGAATGTGGCAAACATTTAACAGTTGCTGAATTAAAAAGAAGGAAATCTTTATACACATCTTTATACATATTAGAATATCTAGTCTAAACCCCTTTGCAGAGAGGTGGTTAATACATACCTGCTCCAGGGGTTGGGGATATAGCTCAGCAGCACAAACACTTGCCTGGCAAGCGCAAGGTCCTGAGTTCAATTACCAGTACCAACATAAATAAATAAATAAATAAATACTTGCTCCATTCTGGTTTACTGCCACCTTCAAGGAGTCCTTAACGAGTTTCCACTGCTTCATCACACACTATATTTTAACATATTCTAAAAAGACCCCAGTGAAGCAGAACATAGTGAAAGGGATTTTCCTTATTTAAATCTCCATTAAGTCTCCAAAAAGAGAAACAGAAATGAATAAAAGACTCAATTAATAGAGGGCAGAAGAAGAGATTTTTTTTAATGAATGTTACCACCTAAGAAGAAATGAATCTGCAACAGTCCACATACTCAGGCTCAAGAATGAGATAGCTGGAGCAGCTATTAACTTCCAAGACAAATCAAGGTGTTCATTTCAATTCTCCAGCCCAATAAACTTTTCACACACGCACACACACGCTCACTCACATCTATCTTAAAAGCAAAGTAATTTAGGCCTCAGGGGGAGAGCACTTGCCTAGCACCATGCTAGAGGTCTTGGGGTCCATCCATCTCCAGCATGAAACAAACAAATTTAGAACATACTAGTTGTCATTTCCCCAGATGCCCTCAAATCTCAATTAGTTTTTTTAAAAAAGTCTCAGTTTCTGATTTGGTGTCAACAGTTACTTCACCAAATGAATCTTGTAGGTTATAGAAATTATTTCTTAAATTTTACTGACCCGCATACTACACTTTGCTGAGCTGGAAAGGAATACAAGAACTACAATTGTAGTGTTTCTAAGTCATATATAAAGAGGCTAAAATCACAAGTGGTAAAACTCAAAAGACAGCCTGGCAGGCATATACACTTATCTGCTGTGAAAAACTGTTCTTGAATCAGTTTGTCAAAGATCTGCAAAATGTTAAACTGTCCAGTTCCTCCATGATTAGAAACTAAGATGTGTCCACTTAAAACTTTTTTTTTCTTTTTTGTACCTAGGATAGAACTCAGTACCTTGCATGTGCCAGGCTGAGAGCTAAACCTCAAGCCCCTAACCTTTTTTTTTTTTTTTTCTACTGCTACTTTCTTTCTCCTTTAATTCCTTGAGGTCTGAGTATGCTAGTGAGTCTCAGTGGATTGGACCCAAAATTCAAACGGTACAGTGGCTTTCACATACGTGTGCTAAGAGTCTAGCAGTCTTTCTTTAACTCATTCATTTATTCAATAAGTATTGACTAGAATACGCCGGACACCGTGCCAAGCAAAATCAAAACCATCTGTATAACCCCGATTAGTGTGCACATTTCTTTCAATCTAATACTGTTGTCTATATTTCACATAACCATTAAGAACTGATGTGCGGTCTCTAAAACAACTCAGGCTCAGAAGCCAAAGGGACTGCAAGAAAATAAATACCCTCATTTTTCACATGGGGACAAGGAAGCCCCAAAGTGTCTTGCTCAAGGTCACACTGTGCAATTAGTGACAGACAGGGACTGTAACACGCACATCCCGCAACTCCATAAGTGTCCCACGTGCTTCTTCTCCCTGAGAGGAAGGGGTTACAGACGGCGATAGAGGAATAGCAAACCTCTTCAAATAAGGGTCCAATGTTCCTCTCTCCTAGAAAGAGGGGGACGCCAAAGCCAAACCAGGCGCAGGAAGAAGAGGGACGCTGCCTTAGTTTCCCCGCGGAAAGGCGGCCACGCAGCCAAGCGATCCCACAGGCGACCCTTTTGCATCTTCCTCTAGCTTCTCCCACCATACCCTCTCCAATTCCAACCCTGAGACCAGGCAGGCTACCATAAAAAATTACTCCGGCACTCACAAGGACTCGCACCAGCAACGCCATGTTCCTCAACAACCATTTCCGGGTGAAGAGTGAGCTTCCGGAATCCCCGCGGGCACTACTCCTTCACTACCTAGTGCTTTTGCCGAAGGGAGTCCGGCAACCCCGGCGCAGGCGCACAGAAGCCCCTGTGCGCATGCGTCCGCGCTTCTCTGCTTCTCTGCGCGTGCGGAAGTCCAGCCGCGCGGTAGTTCTGCCTGCTGTGTTTTCCCAGCTGCGCGTCACAGTAGCACTAAACGTCCACTTACTGCACCTCCTGATCTGAGAGTCTCGTATCCCGTCCTTATCTTCGGCCTACTTAGCCTGACTTCTCAGCAACCCTTTGCTAGAGTCAGACCTTTCCAGGTGAATTTAAAAAGAGCCTAAGAAGGAATTTGAGATAAAAACGTAAGACGGCAGAGTCCTGAGAGTTAAGGGAAGAAAGCAAGCACGTGCTGATTTAAAGCGTGAAAGAAGAAGGAACTCGGGCTTTGTGGTTGGGAAGCTGTTTGGTTAATGGAAACTTATTTGAATATTGTTGGGAAAGCATTCAATAAAGATGAAGCTACTAGAGAAAGACAGATGCAGGGAGTTTCCTGAGGAAGTGGCGTTTTCTGAGGAGAATGGCCTTGGCTAGAGAACCCTTCCCTGCACCTTAGGAGAAGTAGAAAAGAGAAGGTGTGAATGTGCCGCGGATTGATGGGGAGCAGAGGCCCGGGCTGTTTCAGTTGCTTCAACAAAGATCCATCCAGTACTCCCTATGTACTAGACACAAGACAGATGTGAATGCTGGCTACATGAACCTCATAGACTGGTGGAGGAAACCTGAAAGCCTAGTCAACCAGTGAAAAACTAAAAACTATTAAGAAAGGAAACAGCTAATGTAGAGAATAAGGCGTAGGACTTTTTTGGACTGTGTAGCCAAGTAAAGTCTGTGTGAGGTGACATGTACAATGAGATCTAAATATTGAAAAGCAAATCAGGGGCGGTAGCTCACACTTGTAAGCCCTGAACTCGGGAGGCTGAGGCAGGAGCATTGCTGCGAATTTGAGACCAGGCTAGGCTGCATAGTGAGTTCCTGAACTACAGAGCCTGAACTACAGAGCAAACCCTTGTCTCTAGAAAGGAAAAAAGAAATGTGTATACATTGTGGAATAGCTAAATTCAACTAATGTATATATTACATTTTTTGTGATGAAACACTTCAAATCTACTTGCTGATTTTCAAGTATACAGTCTACAGTTAACTCATCACCTAACTGAAATTTTGTATCCTTTAACATCTCCCTAGACCCCTTTCAATTTCCTGATAAACCACTATTCCACCCCAAATTTTTAAAAATATTTATTTATTTATTTTTGGTACCAGGGATTGAACTCACATCCTCGTGTTTGCTAGGCAAGCACTTATGCTGCTGAGCTAACCCCCCAGCCCTCCACTCCCACCTTCTGTAAGTTTAACTTTTTTAGATTTCACATATAAAGTGGTACAGTATCTGTCTTTTTTATGCCAGCTTATCTCACTTAGCATAACATCCTCCAGGTTCATCCATGTTGTCACAAATGACATAATTTCCTCTTTTCAGGCTGAATAGTGTTTTAGTGTATGTGTAACCCACATTTTCTTTAGATTAATTTCAGATCTTGGCTATTGTGAAATGATGCAACAGACATGGGAATACAACTGTCTCTTCAACATACTGATTTTATCTCTTGTAGATACATATTCAGTAGTGGAATTGCTATATTATGTGATAGCTCTCTTAATTTTTTGAGAAACTTCCATATAGCTTTCCATAATGGCTCTACCAATTTACATTCTTACCCACAGAATGCAAGTGCTCTTTTTTCCATCCCCATCAACACTTGTAAAAACTGTTCTAACAGTTGTGCTGTTCATTGTGGTTTTAATTCGCATTTCCTTTACGATTAATGAGAATTTCTATATGCCTATTGGCCATTTGTATGTCTTCTCTGGAGAAATGTCTATTTTTGAAGATGTTTCCATTTTATGTTTGCTTCTGTTTTGTTTTGTGATATTGGGGATTGAATACAGGGTCTCACACATGGTAAGCAAACACTGCTGCTAAGCTACATCCCCAGCCATCGTTGCCTTCTGTTTTTAGGTGATGGTGGTGGTACTCAGGATTGAACCCAGGGCTTTCACACTCACATACATCCTTTGCCTCTTTTCTTATTTTTTACTTTGGAACAGGGCATTACTAAATTGTCCAGCCTAGATTAAAACTTCAGTCCCCCTGCCTTAGTCTCCCAAGGTGTTAGAATTATAGCCATGCACCATCATACCTGGCTCTTTGACTATTATTAGATCACATTAGTTATTTTCCTGTTATTGAATTGTTTCAGATCCTAATATATTTAGTATATTAACCATTTATCAGATGTATGATTTACAAATATTTTCTCCCATCCTACAGATGGTCTCTTTGCTTTGTTGACTGTTTCCTTTGCTGTGCAGAAGCTTTTTTAGTGTGATGTAATCCTATGTGTCTGTTTTTGCTTTAGTTCTCTATGCTTTTAGGGTCATATCTGGAAAAATTTTTGCCCAGACTGATGTCACGGAGCTCTCCCTCTACTTTTTCACCCAGTAGTTTTAAAGTTTCTGGTGTGATATTTAAGTTACTTACATTTTACTTTTTTTGAGACAGGCTCTCACCGGGTTCCAGGCTGACCTTGAGCTCACTATGTAGCCCAGGGTGGCCTCAAACTCACAGTAATCCTTCTGCTTCAGCCTCTCGAGTGGTGGGATTACAACATGCACCACAGTACCACCATTTAATACATTTTGAATTGACTTCTGTATATGAGATTGGCATTTTATTGTGAAATTGACATTTATATATGCATATTGTTGTAGTCAGGGGTTGTAAGGAGAACAGTTAGAATCAGGACATGGAATTTATAATATTATTTATGATGGTCACTCAGAGTTAACATAAGAAAGTGCAGGAAATCTATCCACAACACTAAAGACAGAATGTTTAGCCAAGGGCCTAGATCCCACAGCAATGTCCTAGATGAGTCCAGATGAAAACCTAGAGCCCATGACAATGCCTCCCACAAGTCCAACTGGAGGTCTAGATCCCACAAGAAGGACTCACACCAGTCTCTTTTACGGATCTGTGCTGGGAAGGCCCAAAAGTCAGCAGTAGAAACTAGGTAGTCTATGCCAGCAGGGTGAAGGAGCTGTGCTGATAGGTTGAGTGTTTTACACTGGAGCCGAGAAGTCACACTCAAAGACCAGGGCTATCCTGAAAAGCACCACAGCCATTCTCAGCAACACGGAGGCTCCAAGCTCCTCCAACGATAAGAACAGTCAAGTACACGCCAGGAAGCCAGGGTGACAAGTTTGTCCTGGAGATTAACGGCACTCGTCTTCCCCTCCAGAGCCAGAAATCGATGCTTGATGTAAGGACCAGAGCTCCCCCAAAGTGAACCACAGCCACTCTCACCAACAAGGCCCTGAGCTCCTCTGACGATAGTGGTCGAACTCATGCTGGGAAAGCTAGTCATAATGAGCTCCTCCAGGAGAACCAACGACTCAAACAGCAACGCATAGGAGAACCCACAATGAACAACTCAACACCTCTCTTCTCCTTCTCCACGTCTCTATTTATGCTGGCAACTTCCCTCAGGTGGGTACGCTCAGCACCACGGTGATTTAATTCCGCTGGTGTTAAATTGACCACTAGTTTTTAATCTATAACACATGTAGGTATCAGTTGCTCAAGCATCACTTATTGGCTGGCTTCTTGTTGTTTGTATACAGAATGTAAAGATGTTCCCTCATTCAGCTTCCATTTGAAAGCTTTCACAAGCCTAAATGAAGACGTTGTGCACACAGTTGGGTAGCTGCATATTGGAAACCAGTGGTGAAGTGCTTCTGCACATAAATTAGGATGAATTTTATCATATATTAAAACAGAAATAAAGAAATGTTCTGGTTAAATTTAAGAAGCAAATGTAACACAAAACTATAATCTTAGCTTTTCATTGCTGTAATGAAATACCTGAATCAGTCTTAACTTTGCAAAGAAAGGAAGTTTATCTATCTCATCATTTCGGAACTGAAGAGCATGGCACTGGAATTGACTCTTCTAGTGAGGGCCCACTTGGTTTCGTCACATCATAGCAGATGACAGTAATGGGAGCATATGCAAGGAGCATGTGTGGGTGCCAGCAATCATGTTGCCAAAAGGAAGTCAGAGAAGGAAGAGAGGCCAGGCTCAAGCTTTTTAACAACACTCTTGTGAGAACTACCTTAATCTCTAACAATGCCACCCTTGACTGACCCAAAAACCTTCCACTAAACCCCACCTCCTTTTTTTTTTTTTTTTTTTTTTTTTGGTACTGGGGACCGAACTCACGACCTCATGCTTGCCAGGTAAACACTTATGCCACTGAGCTAACCTGAACCCCATATCTTAAAAGATTCTATATCAATCTCCCAATAATGTTGCCTTGGGGGACCGAACTTCCAACACATGAAATTTTGTGGCACACCCAAATACAGCATATGCAATTAAGAAATATACACAAGATGATGTATTAAAATGCTGGTGACAAGAGAAAATATTTCAAGAGAAGCTTGATATGCCATTTACTCAATAATGACCTATTTGTGAAGAATTTACTCAGAGGAATGCTAGTGTTATATGACGTACATTAGAAGAGAGGAAAAAGTTTACAGTTTAACAGTGAAAGAAAAGAGCCCAGGGGGAAAAAAGATAACCTAGCTAAAGTTGGATACTCTTCCCTTTAAAATTTTTTGTTGGCACATTTGCAATACATGTTGAATTTTTCTTTTTTTTCTTTTTTTTTTAGTGGTGCTGGGGATCAAACCCAGGGCCTTATGCACTCAAGGCAAGAACTCTACCACTGAGCCACATCCCCAGCCCCTGCAATACATGTTGAATACATTCATTTTGGGGGGTTGGTACATATACATGTTGCATCTTAATCCTTTTTACGTCCTCTGTGCTTTTTAGTTTTATTTTTTCTATATTGGAGATTGAACCCAAGGCTTTTACACTAAGCTCGATCTCCGGTCCTTTTTTTTATTGCAAGACAGGGTCTTACTAAGTTGCCCAGGCTGGGATGAACTCAACGATCTTGCCTCAGATTCCTAGAGTGCTGGAATTACAGGTTAATGTATTAACTTTAAATTAGTAAATTAGTAGGTGTTTCGTGGTTACATTCTCTTTTCTAAAAATTGGCACGTTACAGATAATGATGTTTTACCACCACTTTGAATTTCAGTGCTTTCCAGCCTCTTTAAAATTGAATTTTCTTCCAGGTCTTTTTTTAATTCATCATTTGCATATACATGCTTATTTCCCTTAAACAACATGCCATTTTGTTGGTTGTAGCAGTTTTGTTCTTATTGTTTGCAGCGCTGCAGACGGAACTCAGGGTGTCTGTATGCTGGGCAAGTGCTCTACCACCAAGCTACACACTAACCCCTCTCATTGCATTGTGTGGGTGGAGGGTATAGGAGACTGAACCCAGGTCCTCACACATGCTAGTCAGTCTCTTCACTGAGCTACATCCTGAGCCCCTTTTATCTTGAGACAGGCTCTCATTAAATTCCCAAAGTTGACCTTGAATTTATAGTCTTCCTGGCTCAGCTGCCTGAGTAGCAGGGATAGCAGGCATGTACCATTCTACCTGACTCTTTTTTTTTTAATTTTAAAAAGAATAAAACAAAAAAGGGCAGCACAAAGCAGATCAGAACAGAACAATATAAGCAACACAACACTTTACAATAAGACAACCGGACAGTAACAGTAGATATCAAAATATCTGTTCCTCTGCTATAGTTGAGCATAGTTTCAAATGCAATAATATCAAACATAACACAATAGTATAAAGCCATTAAGAGAATGAAAGAATTACAGGACATTCTGAACCGAATAACTATGATCAATGGCTACTATAATATCTCATTTTCAATAAAAAGATTTATTTATACTATCACATATATTAAAATCCCAATAAGACACAACATGATAGAACCGATGATAATAGCAGAGTAGAAGCATGGTAGGACTTCTAAGGAAGACGATATTAAATCAGCAATGGCTGCCGTAATGTTTTGTTTTCTTCAAAACAGTTTTTCATACCATCACACAATAAAGTCAAATAAAACAATAAAACCATTCCAACTTGCTCAACTATAGCAGAGTAAGAGATATGGTGTTAGATACTGTTGATGTCCAGTTGACTTAATGTAAAGTACTGTGTTGCCTATGTTGTCCTGTTCTGATCTGCTGCCCCCTTTTTGTTTTATTCTCTTTTAAATAAAAAAAACTCTTTATAGAAAAAAAAACCATTCCAACTGATGAATGAAAACATTGAAAGGCTTCAAAGCAATGAAATAGGAAATCATGATTACCATAAAATCTTATATACTCTTACCAACTCTCATACTAGGGAGACTATACGGTATTTACACATT
>PVJX010002675.1:35958-123588 GCA_004027295.1 Dolichotis patagonum
ATCATTCTTTATAGCTGAGTAGTACTCCATTGTATAAAAATGCCACAACTTTTTTATCCATTCCTCAGTTGATGGGCACTTAGGTTGTTTCCAAGATCTGGCTATTACAAATTGTGCTGCTATAAACATGGGTACACATATATCACTGTGGTATGATGTTTTCAGATCTTCTGGGAATATGCCTAGAAGTGGAATAGCTAGGTCAAATGGGACTTCCAAACCCAGCTTTTTGAGGAATCTCCAGACTGACCTCTACAGTGGTTGCACCAGTCTACACTCCCACCAACAGTTCAAAAGAGTTCCTTTTTCCCCACAGCCTCTCCAGCACTTGTTGTTGGTAGTTTTTTTTATCCTGGCCATTCTTTCTGGGGTGAGTCTACCTGACTCTTTAACAGAATCTCACTGTTTTTCCCAGGCTAACCTTGAACTGGTGGGCTTGAATGGTCCTTCTGTCTCAGCCTTTTGAGTATCCAGTACTACATGCCCATGCCACAGTGCCCAGATGGTAGCACTCAAAATGGAAAGTATTTATTTGCATTGTGTACAACTAGACTGCAATCTTTTAAAGACAGTATTGTTCCATCAACAAATACAATGAAGTTGTATTATGCACCTATTTAACTGACTTCTTAAGGAAACCATAAAAAGAAGAAGAAAGAGAAATAGAGTATGCTTCAGTTATGGGAGGGTAACTAGAGTAGTCAGACTCATAGAAACAGAAAATAAATTGTGAGGCAGTAAGTGGGGGGAAATGGAGAGTTATTGTTCAGAGGAATACACATTCATTTTTGTCAGAAGAAAAAGTTCTAGAAATCTGTTGCACAACAATGTGAATATAGTTAGCAGTGTGAACTGTATACTTTCAAAGGCTTAAAATGGTAGATTTTATTATATATTTTTGAGACAGAAGCATAAATTTGCTGTTCCTACATCTGGTCTTTGTTCCTTCCACTATTATACTGTGTGCATCTATCTCCCAGGTTGAATGTGATTCTACAGTTTAAAGATAAATATTTTTCTTAATAGTCTTACATCCAAGCCAAATACTGGTGTGAACTCAAATCAAAGAAACTGTTCTGATACTGGAAGAAAAAAATGGTCATATTGAACTTGTCAAAAAAAGAAGGAAGAGGCTGGGGATAAATAGCTCAGGGGCACAAGTCCCTGCCTGGCAAGCATGAGGTCCTGAGTTTGATCAGTACCTCACACACACACACACACACACACACACACACACACACAAAGTAATTTAAAGATTTTTGAAGGACCTTGTCTATGTTATGGTTTGTATCTAGGTGTCCCTCCAAAGACTCATGTGGTCATAGGTGAAGCGTTTCAAAGAAGGTGGGATCAGTAAAGGTGATGCTGGGATTAAGAGTGCCCCACCCTGGGTTGGGGGTAGCACCACTCAAAGGCGAGTTTGGATGGAATACAAAGGGGCAAGAAAAAGCTTCTCTGCGACTTTGCTGCTTTCTGCTTTGCTGTCTCCTGCCTGCTTGCCATGGACAAGTTCTCCTCTGCAATGCCTCGCTGCCATGTTCTAGCCAACTGTGGACTGAAACCTCTACAAACTGTGTGCTGAAATAAAACTTCTTTCCTCCTTTACCAGTGGGTGGTGGGTATTTTGTCTCAGAATGTGAAAAGTAACTAGACCATCTGAAAATGTAATCTGAATATCCAAATATTTAATGTCTATCATGGAGATCCAGGGAACCAAGTTTTACTGTTCTCTTTTCTCACTGTCTCTTCTATGGTATATTTGCCCTTTGAGGATCTTGATAGTTCTCTCTTTTCCAACTCAGCCCCTCTCAGAAGTTTTGTGGAAATCATCAAGTGCCCATACCTAAGGGATTTGGCAGCTCTCAGCTGGAGCCATCCCTCACAGTCAGTGGAACCAATCATCAATGTGTGATTTTAGGGGTGTGAGGATGTGCCCTCCCCACTTTGTAAACCCATGGTTATTCATTTGCCTACATGACCCCTCTATTGAAAATATCTACCTTCAACTCCATCTGAATTTCTTTCCACCTTCAGGACTCAACTGAGTTTTTTATCCCTCATGAAATTTTCCTACTAGTCTCGATTCACTCCTCACTTGACCAATTACCTTCTTTCTCTATTTTTCTGTGGTTTTTGTATTATTCTTTACTTCTTTTTATTTTAAAGAGAATAAAACAAAAGAACAGAACAAAGCAAATCAGAACAGAACAGAACAATGCAAGCAACACAGCACTTCACAACGAGACAACCAGTCATCAACAGTAGCTACCATAATGTCTTCTTCGACATAGTTGAGCATACCTTCACACACGATAACATCAAACATAGCAAAATACTATAAAACCATTCAAAAGAATCAAAGCATTACAAGATTTCAAATAACAGGAATGAACAATGGCTACTATAATATCTCATTTTCCTCAAAAAATTGTTTATACCATCTCACATAATAAAATCAAATAAAACACAACAAGATAGAACCAATCAAAACAGAAGAACAAAAGCATGGTAGGACTTCAAAACAAGATGATAGTAAATCAGCAATGGCTTCCATAATGTCTTGTTTTCTTCAAAATAGCTGTTCATGCCATCACACATAATAAAATCAAACAAAACAATAAAACCCATCAAACCAATGAGTGAAAGCATTATGACTTCAAAGCAATATAATAGGAAACCTTGATTACCATAAAATATTCCATAATATTCAAAATAGCTGCCCCTACCATCTGACAGCATAGAATCTAACAAAATAAGATGGAACAAAGCCAAACCTTAACAAAATTGTGTAAACAATG
The DNA here is from genome assembly GCA_004027295.1 of Dolichotis patagonum. Taxonomy (NCBI): domain Eukaryota; kingdom Metazoa; phylum Chordata; class Mammalia; order Rodentia; family Caviidae; genus Dolichotis; species Dolichotis patagonum. The sequence goes on from PVJX010002675.1 coordinate 38,757, forward strand.
CAAGAGTTCAAGATAAGACAATAAGAAATTGACAGTTTCCACCTTTCCCTCCCAGGTGTTTCCTCCCCTTTGCTCTTACATTAACTATTTTGCTTTTGGATCCCATTAACTCCTTCTGTTTGGTATGCTGGGTTCACACGTATGAGTTTGAATTGTCTCGGCCATGAACATGATCTCCAGTTGCATCCATTTACCCACAGGAGCCTTGAGATTATTCTGCTTCATACCTGGGTAGCTTTCCACTACATGAAAATACCATATCTTTCTTATCCATTCTGCAGCTGATGGGAAAGTTACTGTTGCTTTTTTTTTTTTTTGGTCTCCTGTCACATGAAACAATTGTTTTCTTTCCTTTGATTTTCAGTCTATGAATTTTCTTTCCAGTTAGATGTGTTTCTTGTATACAGTATATTGATGGATCTTGTTTCTTGATCCACTTTCCCTGTGTTTCTTTTTATTACTGACCTGAGGTCATCTACATTAATGGTTACAACCAGCATACAATGGTTTGTCTCTGCCCTGCTATCTTCCTGTTGTTGGCCCTCCACTTTTCCCCTTCATTCAATTGCCTGTCTTGTTTGGTGATCCTCCTTTGCTGCTGTTCCTGAAACCATGGTTATCTTTATCTTTCTCTAGAATATTCTTTAGCACTCTCTGTAGGGCTGGTTTGGTAGTCATGAATCCCTTCAGTTGTTTTTTATCATGGAAGTGTCCTATTTTTCCATCAATTTTGAAAGATACTTTTGCTGGGTAGATCAATCTGGGTTGGAGGTTGTCTTCTTTCAGGGTTTGAAATACTTTACTCCAAACTCTTCTTGACTTGATGGTTTGTGTTGACAAGTCTGCTGTGATTCTGACTGGTTTTGCTTTACAGGTGATCTGTCTCTTTTCTCTAACAGATTTTAATATTCTGTTCTTGTGCTGAATTTCTGGGATCTTGATTATTATATATCTGGGTGTAGATTTACTTTGATTATGACTAGTTGGAGTCCTGCATTCCTCACGTATCTGCATGCCAGATCTATTTCCCATGTTTGGGAAGTTTTCTTCTATAACTTCTGGGAATATCCTTTTAATTTCATTTTTGTTGACCCCTGCTTCTTCATTGATACCTTTCACTCTTTTTTTTTTTAAGCCCCAGGGATTGAACTCACAACCTTGTTCTTACTAGGAAAGCGCTTGAGCCACTGAGTTAAATCCCCAGCACCTACCTTTCACTCTTAAATTATGCTTGTTTGCATCATCTTGCAGCCATTGAGTTGTTATTTCCTGATTCTGTGTTATTTTTAAGAGATCTTTCCTTTCTTTTTCTTTTTTTTTTTTTTCTAATTGGTACTGAGGATTGAACTCACGTCCGACCGTGCGCTTGCAAGGCAGGCACTTACGCCGTTGAGCTAAATCTCCAGCCCCAAAATCTTTCCTTTCATGATCACTAGCTGCAATCCTGTCTTCAAGGTTTGAAAGTCTATCTTCAGTCTCTTTCAAGTGGTTTTTCCAGCTTTCAATTAAATTTTTATTTTCCTGCGTCTCTCTTTGAATCTGTTTCATGCATTGTAATTCCTTTCTACATTCATTCAAGGTTTCCATCATTTTCCTATGCTCCTCTTTACTCTCTATGTCTTCTTTAGACCTGCTGAACAATTCTTTCAGTATGTTTGTGATTTCTTCTTTTACCTGAGACATTATTTCTGATTTGACTGCTTTTATAGTCTCATGAAATTGTTTCCTTGCTTCAGTTGCTAATCCTCTCAGAGATTTCAGGTATGTGGCTTCTGTTTTCTTCCATGACTGTATTTCCCAGATTTATTGTGTGTGGGCTAGAGGTCTGAGTTTGCCTTTTGCTCCTTTGTTTTGATATTCTCCTGAGTTCCTCCCAACAAGCTGGTTGTGGGGTCCCAGGCACTTCCCACGTTGGCTGCCCCTAAGCAGTGTAGGGAGATGGGACAGGCATCTGGGTTCCTCTAATTCCAGACTTACAGGGAGGTAGTAGGGTGTGGAGTGGGCTTCTCCAGAGCTATGCAGCTACACTGGGGCTTTGCTGATGATCAGGGGTGCATATAGGTGGAGGTGCTTCTCTCAGCCTGTGGTCCACACTGGGACTCCCACAATGTGGCAGACACACAGGGGTGTGTATGTCTGATTCTGCTAGTGGTTGATAGTTGTCTGAGGAAACCAAGGGCCTCAAATGGTGGCCTAGATGCACAGGGCTTACCTGGCTCTCTGTCCCTGCTCTTGCTGGCTGCCCGCAGGAAGGAGCCTTCTGGTGGCAGCTCCCTGAAGGTGAAGGTGGATCTGCTGGTTCTCTCTGCCCACACTGGCTGCCTGTAGGACGTGGTCTTTTGGTGGCAGTGCACAGTGGGCAGAGGTAGATCTGTCTGCTCCTTCAGCCCGTGCTGGGTATGTGGAGGAAAGGGCCTTCCAGGGGCAGCATCCAGCAGGCAAAGGCAGGCCTTGTCCTGGTTCTCTCTGCCTGCGCTGGGCATGTGGAGGAAAGGCCATTCTTTACTTATATTATTAAACATTGCATGTTTGTAGGCCTTGACTCTCCCATTACCAGCAATTGTAGTGTGGGATTGGGGTGTAATTCTGTGGTAGAATACTTGCCTATCATCCATGAGCCCTATTGTAGTTACTTTTCTTGTTGCTAAGACAAAATACCCAACACCCAAAGTTCAAAGAGGAAACATTTATTGTAGCCTGCAGTTTGTAGAGGTTTCAGTTCATAGTTGGCTGGTTCCGATAGGATGCCATGGCCAAGAGGCACTTTAGGAGAAATAGCAAGGCAGAAAGCAGCAAAGTAGTGAAGAAGCAGCAGCAGCATCCTGCTTCTCCTTTTTATTCCTTCCAGACTACCTGCCCTTTGGATAGTGCCACCCACATTCAGGGTGGGCCTTCCCATTACTCACACCCAGAACTATGCCAAACCAGCCAGTGGACTAATTTAGTAATCACATACCATTAATCCCGGCATCACATACTTAATGTCACCATCACACACCTCTGAAAAGCCCCACCTATGAATGCATGAGGCTTTAGGGGGAAAGCCCTAACAAGGCCCTAGTTTCAACATAGTACCACAAATAATAGTAATAATAATAGTTAAGGTTTATCAAGTGCTTATTAAAAGCCAGACATTATTCAAAAGATTTGTTTATACATTATGTATAACTCTCCCAACATGTACATAACAGCCATACAACATAAGAACTATTATTATCCCTACTTGACATATGAGGAAACTTAAGAAAAGAAAGATATGGTGACTTTGCCCAAGGTCACATGGATATGGTTGGAATTTGATATCAGGCAGTGTGACACCAGAGCTCTGACCTATGTTCAGTGTATGTGATTGCCAGGAACTCGTGTTTTTCTAGTCAACATCCCTCTACTGTACTGCCACTTTCTCTTCCCCTAAAACATGCTTAATCCCTCCTCCAGTTTCTCAAGTAATCATCCAAGCTCTTTTTGACAATAAGATCTTAGTATTTTGCCTATTCCATGTTCAGACTTAAAAAACTCTCCTTTAAATTCTTCTGGAATGTACCTAAGGAACAATATAGTATTCGTAGCTCATCTATATAATGGGGCTTACAGCATCTATCTCCTAGGATGTTTACAGGAATGAATGAAATAAGAATAAAAACATTCAAAATGCATGACCTCAATTGGTGATATGCCTCTTTGTGCAAAAGTCTATCCCCTGTAACCATACAAACTGATCCTGTCCCCTTCACCCACGGTAGTCCGTCAGTCCCTAAAGGCTATAATCATGCTTCCTCTAAATTGCTGTTGAAGCTTTCTTTCTCCTCCTCCTCCCTCCATGCCTCCTCCTCTTCCTCTAGTTTCTTCAGCTGTATCTTACAAGACATTTCTAGACAGCTCACTATAATCTTATCACATGTTCCTCCATCTTTCCCATTATGTCATAGGCAAAGAAGTTGGAAAATCCCTGAACAGAGCAGAATCATAGTCTCCTTGGGTTTGTACACTACACGTTGATTAATGAGGCCCACAGCTTTTGTTTTGTTTCATTTTGCCTACAGTGCTTGGGGCCAAACCCACTGCTTCACTCATGCACTTGCCTAGAATGAGTGATGCTGAACTGTACTCCAACCCTAAAGCACACACTTGTATTAGTGTTCACATTATATTTAGTTAAATCCACTGAGTTCACACCCACCTTCAACACTGTTTCTTGAAATTTTTTTCACATTCTGTGCATACAGTTGGTTTCATGAATTTAGATAATAATTTGACTTTTTTTCATGTTTTATTTCATCTCCTCTGATTCAACCTATCTTATCCTGACATCCTTTGGGATATGAATTTTCTCTTCTGAGGACAGAATCACTGTGAGGTAAGATAATTCCTGTGAAGTGTGAAGCACAAGTAGCTGACACATGATAATTCTGAGATGAACATGAACAATTGTGGTAGCTATTTTCCCAGTGCTCAGCAGAGGACCTAGACCATTGTAGATCCTCAATAAATATTCACTGGTTAATGAGTGAATGATTGGATCAGGGATAGGTAAAATGAATGAATACTCCCTCTTCAAAATCTCAGGCCCAGTAAATTTTATATTATTCCTCAGATAGGAAAACTGAGTCTCAGAGAGGTTAAATAATTTGCCGAAGTTTACTCAGCTAGATCAGGACTAAGAACAAGGAGAGGAACCAGTAGTTGAACTCAGGGCTGCCTGATTTCAAAGAATCCTTCTCTACTATACTTCCTTACATCTGCATTTAGATCAGCAGAACTAGTAGAGAAGTCCAAATAAAGTCTAAGAGGCTTCTGAATGTTTTGTGTCCCAAGCCCAGAGAAGGTGATTTTCCGGTTGTGACCCTGGGACATAGAGATACGGAGAAGACCATGATATGGGAAGCATTTGTTGAAGACAACTAGAAGTCCCCACTCTCCTCTTCCCTGGGCCTCTTATGTTCCCTGTCCTAAACTCTGCTCCACTATTTCTCCTAAGGAATTAACAGCATGGTGTGTCCCCAAGGAGATTCTATGGAGGCCAAGGATCCAAGACCCAGGGAGGTGATTCAACCACTTGCCAAGACAAGGATCAGTACAGTCAGGGGCCCAGAAGAGCAGACACAAAGAATGAGGAGACCTGTGATTGCCACTCTGCCTCTCTGAGTATCAGCTTCCTATCTGTAAAAGTGGTGAGGAAATAATAGTCATCCTGCCTGCTTCTCAGGTTACTATGAGGACAACAATGACAACAGATAACGTTTACTCAAAGTTATCTTTGTGCCAGCTACTATCCTGAGTGCCTTTCATATACCTGTAGTTATCCCTATGAAATAGGTATGTTGTTTACCCCTACATTTTCCTCTTTTTATAAATAAGGAAACCAATGCTCAAGGAATTTTTACTTGCTGAAGGTCTCTAACCCCAAATGACCAAACTGAAGTTTGAAACTCTGTGGCCTTGTGAGCCTTTCAGAGCTGAGAGTCCAGGGATAGGAATGATAAAGCATGAAATAAGCCTGAACTCTTTCAGCAAGAATGTACTGCACAGGTATAGGGGTTCTTATAGTTGGGACTGGAGCTTCGTGCTGGGAAAGAGCCTTTCCCAAGGAGATGGTTGCACGAATCTCTAAGTTAGGATGAAAGGGCTTTTCTCATTTTCACACTGAACCTCTAGAATGAAAAGTAGGCAGGGGACAAACAGTCTAAGTTGCTCATTTGTGGAAGAGAGAGTTCCAGGGCAGGTTGAGGTGAGAGAGCAATGTCCTAGGCTGTCCCTCTAGACTGACTACCGTCCATTCAAAGCTGAGGCCTTCAAGCAAGAAGCATACTGATGAGGGCTCAGATGTTGCTCCACTGAGGTTACAGCAATGAGAAGCTCCAGTTCTGTCAGACATTGCCAAGAAACCAGAGACACAAAATCCAGGAAATAAGAACTTGTGGCATCTGGTACCACCTGTGACTCATTTGTTCTCAGTCTCTCTGCCCTTGAGTTTCCTGCACCCGATTTCTATAATGTTCTCCTTGTACCAATAGCCTTCCCCCTGGCTTCCTAAGGCCTCCCTGCAGGTTTATTCTCCTCTCAGATACACCAGGACTCTCTCTACCATGGCAGTTCCTGTGTTTATCTCAAGTTCCCAGAGTCACCATTAGCCAAACACAACAGAGCCCAGCCAGGGAGAGCTCAGCTCCAGACTCAAATTGGCCCCTCTGGAACAGGTCTGCAAACCAAGGAGGCAGCTCAAAGGTAGGCCGTCCCATGAATTGAGCTTCAGGCCCTGACAACCCAAGTTTTAGCAGTGGAAGGAAAGGACACAAGATCTGCCCAAAGCTGGGCAGGAGTCCCTACTATTGAGACAGCTCTGGCTTGGAGCCTTGAGTATCAGAGGCTCAGCTGCAGAAAGGTAGGGAAAATTTTTGAGGCCCCCAAGGATGGGAGCCAGAGGCTTGGACTTCTGGTTCTCCCCATGTCTCTCCTCAGCCAGGTAGATCCTGGCCCTGAGCCCTCAGCCTGTAGACCAAAGTCTCTAAATTTCCCTACCAGGGGGCTGTCTTCCTCTCCCAGAAATTAGAGTCCCATACCTCTCCTTAGAGTCTAGCCAATAAAAGGAAGTGAACATTTACTCTGGGCAAGCCCCAAGCAGGAAACATTATCAGCAGGTGCCTGGCACTTGTCTATCAAAGGCCAGTGGGGAGTGTATTACCTAATATATAAGTATGTACTTAGAGGATGTAAAATGTGAAAGGGAAGGGCTTCACTTCTGACTCTGGAGCTGTGGGAGGTGATGGGGGAGCAGTGAGGGTGCAGAGCTGGAGGATAGCCAGGTCACAGACAAGGGCCTGTGAGGAATGGAGGTCAGGCAAAATGTAGATGTCTCCATAGGAAGGAGGCAAACGCTGGCAGCCCATATTTTGCAGTGGAGAAGTAGAAGGCCCTTTAAATGTATCCTTTAATTCTGTGAGTATGGAGGGCAAGGAGATCAGAATAGACACTGGTGAGTGAAGTGGGAATGATTTTAAAGGAAACAAAACCCACAATAGCCCTCTCATTTGAGGATCCATTTTGGAGACAACAAACTTGACTAAGGAATATAAAAATCTAACTCTGTTGCCAGGCCCCAAAAGAGAAAAAAAAAATGGGACCAATGGGGTTTTGGAAGAAACAGGAATGAGGTTAGAGGTGAGCACGGCCCTGCCCAGCTCTACTCTCTGCTCCATTCTGCGTCATTTCCCAGGAGTGGGGGTGGGGCCTGACTGTATCCATGAGGCAACTCATCTTCCCTCTGTGGATTAGGAATTCTCAGAGGGGTCATGGGTCCCCCAGAAGAAAGAAGTCTACCACAGTTTTAGGAACAGTTTTGCTTTTTATGTCATCAATGTACATTTTAATCTAACAGCTTAATGGCCTCATACATCTCACCTCTGCCCAACCCCTCTCCCCATCTCTCCCACCCCAGCCTAAACAGCATCTCATCTGCCCCAAGGGCAGAAAGTTGGCAGGCACAAAGGTGACTCAAAGAAAAAGTGGCACCAGTGGCTCTCCCTGGAGATGCTTAAAATAACACCTGATCCCCTGGAGAGATGAGGGGAGATGGCAGGCTGACTCTCATTAGAAAACACTTGTCTTCTGGGTCTCCGTCCCATTCCGAGTCTGTCCTCTGAGGCCGTCCCTGCCAGTCAGAGCAGCAGAAGAGCAGAAACCCTCAGGAAGACTTGTGGAATAAAGGGGACTTTTAGCCCAAGTTCACTCGAGTGAGCAAAGCTGGTGGAATCCCCTTTTGTACAGGCTGTGTAGATACTTCTGGCTGCTTCTCAACCCAGCTGGGATTTCAAGAGTGTGAAGAGGAGCTCTCAGAATTTGCTACCATAGAAGACAGAGAACCAGCGCTGCTACCTGCAGCCACAAGATTCCACAACCATGTCCTCATACTGCTTATACACCACATTGTTGGCAGAGTCGATGAAGAGGATGCTGATGGGACTCAGCCGTGTGGGCACGCAGCAGGTGGGTGGTGTGGACTCAGGATCCATAGAGTTCATCAGGGTCTGAATGACCGCATGGTTTGTGGGCTCAAGGTGAGAGCGCAAGGGGAATTCACACAGCCCTTCACAATGGAAGGCCTCATACTCAAGAGGTGCGATGATCCAGTCATCCCAGCCCATGTCCTTGAAGTTGACATGCAGTGCCTTGCGACTGCAGCGGGCCTTGAGGTTCTTACTGGGTCGCTTGCCCTGGCGAGTGGCCAGTGGAGCCCGTCGTTTCCGCCGCTGACTAAACAGATACTCATACACAGTCTTATCGTCCTGGCCAGAGCGGGCTTTAATTTCATTAAAGAACAGGTCTCGTTTCTTGGTGCGGCCAAACACCAGGAACAGGGCCTTGTCGTGGACCTGCCGGGCAGCCCGGTCAAAGCCCAGACCGCGGAGGTCCACAGCCCGGCCGCGTTCCCAGGCCTCCAGCTCCAGGCACAGCTGGGCCGAATTCTTAAAGTTTCGGAAGAGCTTCCAGATGTCAAACACCTCCCAGCTAGACCCGTCCAGGCCTGGCACAGAGCGCACATCCAGCAAGGCTGCCGGCTGCCGGCCGCTGGGGCAGCTGGACAGCTTCAGCTGGGCAGCCCGCCCGCCAGGGGCCACTGGCTTGGCTGTGTCTGAGGGCTTCTTCCTCAAGATCCGCAGCTCAGCCCCCAGCAGCCCATCCTTCTCCAGGGCACTAATGTCAAACACGTATCTCTGCTTCCTGACCACAGGGCCTCGATCATCTAGAGAGAACAGTGAGAAGTCAGTTTCTGCAACCTCACCAGCAAAGCCAGTCACCTCCAGGCCTCAGGGGAGGGCTCCGGCTCTCTCCCCCTCAATAGAGCCTTCTTTGACCTCCTGCCTACTGTTGCAGAGGCCAACACCCCAAGTCACTAAGTGCCTTTTTCAAAATGAGGAAGCTTCCTACATAGCTGACCAAGTAGGGATGTTTGTCTGTAGACGTGGCTTTGGAGGTGCCTTGCCCCCAGGAAGCTGTCCTTGAGTGACTCTGGGTGTTTGCGGCAATGATTTATGTGTATTAGCTTATAACTGCCCGCTGTCCCTCTTGTCTCTTTCTCTCATCCATTCTCTAACATATGATAGCTCATTTGAGATAGATGGAATGTGCAGTAAAATTGCCCTCTGACCAGAGGAGGAACCTAAAGTTCAAAGAAGCTAGATGAATTGCTCAAAGATATCTAGCTAGGAGAAAAATAGAGTTGGAATTCTCCTTAGAATTTTTATATCCCATCCGGAGCTGCTTCAACAATACCTTAAAAGAGATGATGTTCTTGTTTTACAGATGAGACACGAAGATGAGGAGTGACTTAACATACATCACACAGCAAGTTAATGACAAAGCTAGTCTAATAATTTTAATATATATATATAATTTTTTCCTGCTAGGTGTGAGTGTATGACAGTTTGTATACATGTGTGTGTGTGTGCATGATTGAGTTCATTTGTGAATATGCATGTAAGATATATGTGGGTGACACGCTACATGTATGTATATTTGATCTTGTATGAATATTTTAAGAGTGTGCATGTATGCATGTATATGATTCCATGTGTATACAGGAGAAGAGGTAGAAAGAGGTAAGAGAGAGAGAGAGAGAGAGAGAGACAGTAGCATCTCTGCATCAGTAAACCCTCATTTCTAAATACCAAATTGCCATGGGGGAACATTCATGTGTTGCTCTGGAAGGTAACTAATTAGGCCTTTAAACTCTCCATCACCCCCTCCCCAAGCTCCCTTAGTTCTGGGGGGCACAAAGACTTACTTTATGATCCCCCAAGGGGTCACAGCTTTCCCTGGCTGGGCAGGCAGCCAGGCCACCTCCCCCACCTCAGCCAGACCTGTTGCCTCTGTGCCTCCCCCTCTACGCTGTGACAGACCAGCTCTAATGAGGAGCCTCTTCCACCCTGCCCCTCCCCCACCCCACCAGCCAAAGTCCCAAGATCAGAACCAAGGCACAGGGGCCTCAAGCAACCTGAGCTACCAGTGGTCTAGCTCCCTCTTGACACTATGGAGAAATTGAGGTCACACAGATAATCCAGAAGAAAAACTGAGACAGCAACACAAGGTGGGCAAGGGAGAAGTGAGGAGAGCAGGTGTCCTCCTGGGCAAATGATGAAAATGATCTATGTTTAAAATAGGACACAAAGTTTTCACATTTGAGAGGCTCCTGAAAACCCCCAGATCAGCCCCTGTATATGTACACAGATGGTGAAAACTGAGACTCCAAGATGGGAAGGGGCTTCCACAAAGTTAGGTTCTGTCTGCTACCTCCTTTCACAGCTCCAAGATGCCCCCTTTACTATTTTCACCTATCATGCTTTCCCTGTCCCCTAACTTGGGGGCAAAGTTACAGAACCATGGTTACCTAAAAATCATTTCTCTCTTCACTGAGAAAACCCTGGAGCTTGGAAAGTTTGACCAACCCACATAGGTACAGAGCATGGCCCCGTACTCAAGAATTTTGAAACATAGTCTTCAATTCTGCCACCAAATGGAAGGTCCTATCTCCTCTCTAGGCTTTGGTGCCCCCCTCTGTACCTTGTAGGAACTGGACCTGGTGAACCCTAGACGCCCTCCAGGACTGGCATACCAGAAGCCTGGACCTGTCTGTGTGAGATAAGTTCCAGTCACCCACCCCAGGCCAGATGCGCACACTGTCCCTGGCCTGTGTGGCAGCCTCAGAGCTCTGAAAGCCCCTCAGTGCATGCACATGTCCCTCCCTTCCACCCTGCCCCCTCACCTTGCCCTTTGTCAATAAAGCTGGTGATGGTGTTGGCCAGGCCAGCTTCCAACTTCACGCTGCTGTTGCTTCCCTTTCTGTCAGCATCGGACAGCGTCCTGTACAGCGAGAGCATGTACTCATGGGGTGTGATGGGGGGCGGGCGGAACGGTTCCTTTGGCTCTTGAGGGGGCCCAGGCTCCCTGGACTTCTTCAGCAGAAAAGAGCTGGGGACAGATCCAGCTTTTGGAGGGGCCTTGCCCCCAGGAAGCTGTCCTTTTGGGGTTACAGTCCGTGATGCAGTCTGCCTGATCTGAGGAGGGGATCCTGGCTTGGGTTCAGGGCCACCAGATCTGGGGGGTGGCTTTTTGGGTTCATCTTTCTTGGCCTGTGTCTGCCCAGTGCCTCCCTTTGCCCTGGCATTGGCAGCCCCCCCACCGTAGCTGTGACCACCTGGCCTAAAGATGTTCCGGGCCAGAGAGGGCCTTTCCTTGGCCTCTGCTTTGGCCAGTCCTGGCCTGGTCCCCGGGGGTCTCTGGCCCAAGTCAGGGGCACCCAACACAGTGCAGATGAGTTGCAGATCCAGCCAAGCCAGGTGCCACAGCAAGAAAGTGAAGAGTTTGGGGAGTCTCATCCTCTGGCCAGCCGCTGAAGGACACCAGAGAGAACAGTGGCAGCAGCGACGGTGCCTCTGGCTTGGCAGGAAAAACCATGAAAGGAGTGGATCTTCAGAAGCAGCGGCAGCAGCAGGCAGGGCTTTCTCCTCAGTCTGAGACTCTTGAAGTCCGCCGGGCGTGTGTCTGTATCCAGTCCCATAGTGGAAATGCTCCTGTATCCAGACGTGCACCGTCTCCAGTCAGCAGCTGAAAATAACTCGTTCTTGAAAGGAGAAAGCCGACCGCCCCCTTTCTCCCGCACAACTGACTGAGAGCTTGAAGGAGGCTTGTATAAGGCTGAGAGATTTTTCCAAGAAGGAAGAATGGCGTAATGCTGCCTGTGTGCTCCAGTTTTTTTCCCTCTAGTTTTGAATCCTTTCCAGTGAAAATACTTCACACACACACACACACACACACACACACACGGCCTGCAGGTGCTCAGAAAAATCTTTTACAAACCTGAACTCAGGAATTGGAAACGGAATTCCAACCCAAACCAATTTAATTACTCTCTGATGTCATGCTGTCTAAATTCATTTAAGTACGATATATTTATGTGAAAAAAATCACCGCTGCCCTTTGGAGGCCACGGCTCACGGGGGCTGTTGGCACTGAGCCCCGCAATGGGACTTGAGGCTTAGGGGGCCTCCCAATCCCCGGAGCAGATTGAGGGGTCTTCACCTCCACCTCGTGGAGCAGCCCACCCCTCCATCCTGCAGAGCAGTGCCGAGGAGGGAGCCCAGCGATCTGAAGCCGCAGACGTGAAGGGAGTGTGGGTTTTCAGTGAAGTCCTTGGAGTGCCTTTAGAGCAGTTTCAGTCCCTGCATCTAGTCTGAGACCTGATTTGTTGTTGTTGTTGGTAGTGGTGGTGGTGGTGTGTGTGTGTGTGTGTGTGTGTGTGTGTTGGAGAGGCGGCACAGATGGCAGCGTTTACCCATAGTTTCTTTTATTTTAATAAACTTGTGGTGACCCAGAGACAGAAAGACTATCAGTGCCCACTCCCCACCCCCACCCCAAATGCCATTGGCTGAGCTCAGATGATTCCTTCAGGCTTTGGGGCACTGCTACCCTGGAGTGTGCTGCCACTAACCCATCAAAGCCGTCCTCAATTTTCTCAGACTGGCTGAGTCCAAAGGCAGTAGTCCCAGCCTGGGGCAGCAGCGGCCCCTGCAGGAGGATGGAAAAGCGGTTTCCCACAGGATGCTTTGGTAGTTCAGAAGTTTGAACTCCAGCCGGACTCAAAGATTTCCTCAAGTGCTTGTTGAAGCATTGAAGTCTTTTTTCTTTTGGGACCCTTCACCTCATTCCCCTCTGAGCAACTTACTACAAAGTGATGGAGGGGAAGCTTCTCCCTTCACATACAAAATTAGCCTCTGGTCACTCCCACAACAGGAGCAAATTCTCCTCATACTGAGACTTCCAGCTGGAAAGCCACCACCTCCAGGAAGCCTTCCCTGATTCCCAGTTGGAGCCAATGACTTCTCAAACATTTGCCTACAACACTTGCCATTGTAAGAAGAATGGTAGTGGAAAAAGTGGAAAAACAGTAGTCAGATACTCCACCCCCACACCCCCAGGGCTGGAAAATGAACCCAGGGCCTCACAAATACTAGGCAAACTCACCACTGAGCTACATTCCCAGCTTTCCTTCCTAATCTGGGATCCTGTGAGCCAAACTAATAGATCCTGTTCATATGCTAAGATTGGTTTCCTGACATAGTGGGTGTCTGACAAATCAAGAATATGAAATTCAAGTTTTGGGGAAAAAATTTTAAAAAACAATGAGAATGTCAAGACTCCTAAAGAGTGATATGCCTGGAGAGTGCCTGAAAACTCTGTGCCCCTTCTTGGGGCTGGGGATTTAGTTCAGCAGCACAAGCACCTACCTGGCAAGTGTGAGGTTGTGAGTTAGATTTCTGGTACCAAAAAAAACAAAAAAAAAAAAACCCCAAAAAACAAAAAAAGCCCAAAACCAACAACAACAAAAAAGCCCCCAAGAATGTCAAGAAATTCAGCTCTGGGGATGGGGACATAGCTAAGCAGAAGAGCATTTGCTTAGCATATGCAAAGCCCAAGGGTTGTTTTGTTTTGTTTTGTTTTTGGTACCGGAGATCGAACTCACGACCTTGCGCTTGCCAGGTAGGCACTTAAGCCACTGAGCTAAATCCCCGGCCAAAGCCCAAGGTTTGATCTCTAATATCACAACAAAAAACCCAATGAAACAAAAAAATCTCAGTGCTGGGGGTCCAAGAGCCCTACCATTCATTCCTTGATGACTATTCTAGGGTCACTGAATTTTAGGCCCAGCAACATGACTTGGCCACTCTGAGTTTCATAGGGTGCTCTAGGTCAGAAAAGACAGTAGAGCTCCACCACTCCATGTCAAAGGACCAATATGCTTGGGCATGATCATGCATTCCTGTGGTTCCAGCTACTTGGGAGGCCGAGGCAAGAGGATCACAAAGTCAAAGCTAGCCTGAGCATGTTTTTGAGATTCCTCAAAAAACTAGGACTGGAGGTCTCATTTGACCTCCAGGGTCCAGCTATTCCCCTTCTGGGTATTTTCCCAGAAGAATTGAAAACATCATACCATAGCAATATATGTGTACCCATGTTTATAGCAGCACAATTTATAATAGTTAAATCTTGGAAACAACCCAAATACTCATCAACCACAGAATAGATAAAAAAGATGTGCTAATTTTTATACAATGGAGTACTACTCAGCTACAAAGAAGGATAAACTCAAGGCTTTTACAGGTAAATGGATGCAACTTGAGACCATACTTACAAGTGGAATAAATCAGACCCACGTGTATAAACATTGTATTGTTTCCCCAGTGTAAAAAAACTGAAAGAGTAAATAAAATCCAAAATAGTTATGTATAATAGATATTGTGAAAGGGAAAGAAATTGCTCAGAAGAAAAAAACAGCCAGGATGGGAGAAAAGACAAAAGAAAAAACGGGAAAATAATATATATATATATATATATATATATATGTTATACTACTAATCTCTGTAAGCTCATCAAAAAGAATGGTTTATGCCTTCATTGTCTGATCATTTTCTCATTCCTGTATCTTGTAATCTGAGCAAATACTTCGATGAGCACAATATAGCAACCATTGTTAATCTCCTATTATTTTGTTTTGAAATTCTGTATCATTGTTTTTATTTTTTCATTCAAAAAAAAAAAAAAGCTAACCTGAGCAACTTGAGACCCTGTCTCTAAAAAAGAAACAAAATAAAGTGAAAAGGGCCAGGAATATAGCTCAGTGTTTCTTAGATTCAATTCCCAAAACACAAAACCACACACACACAAACACCAAGACTCTAATGACCTGTGTACCACCAGGTTCTCTTTGGAGGGTACTTGAAGGAAGGACTAAATTTATTACTAACCCCCAGGTTCTACACACCTGGTTTCCCTTTTGACCCTCCAGTCCTCTCTGCCATTGCCCCCTCTACTCCATCCTACCTCTGGCACTGTCCCTATGCCCCTCCCACTGGACCTACCAGCAGTCCCTTGTAAAGGGCTTCTAGGCCTTCAGAATCCCTCTCTTCCAACCTCCAATTACCTGCAACTTGCCCCCAGGTGGCGGCTCATGTGCCATCTCCTCCATTCCCTTATCCCCTAGAAAAGGCACACCCCTCCCAAGCCACTCTCACACATTTTCTGTGCTCTTTTCCACTCTGTAAGCTCAAGGTTGATACATTTACCACCCCAACCCCAATCTCCAACATAGTTAGTCTCTCCCATCCTATGTACTTTTTTCATATTTTTATTGTAACTTAATTCCTTATACTTGTCATAATCTATATACTTATATGTTTCACCATTAGGCTACAACTAGACTATACCATATTTGTCTTTCAATTATTCCCAGTGCTTGGCACAGGGCCCAACACATAGCAGATTCTCAGCATGTGTTGTATGAACAAATGAATCTCTAACTGGTCCTTGTATATAAAAGCCGAAAGACATCCTTTTGACACATCACCCCTTTTCTACCATACTTAGAGTTATTTAAAGGGAGAGAGTTTGTCTTGCCACAAATTAGGCACTCTGTAAGCTCCACCTAGTGAATAAATGAAAGGTCAAGTAACCAAGACATCCTTGTATATGCTTTGATAACGATCAAGGGCTTTAGAGACAGACATGGTTTTAAATCTTGGTTTTGCTATTTATTCATTGTATGATTTTAGAAATTCTCCTAACTTCTCTAAAACTCTGACTATGGAGTACCACAGTAATTATCTCAGACTTTTGTGGAGAATCAATGAAATTAATAATAAAATATCATAGCTTGGAATCTGGCAAATAGTTATAGCTACAATTTTTGAGCACTTTTTATAGACAACCAGACAGTGACTTTTGTCTTCCACTGCTTAGTGCGTATGTGTGTGGTACTAGGGACTAGACCTAGGTCCTCACACAAGCTAGAGAAGTGTTCTAATACTGAGCTATACCTGCAGGCCTTTTAAATTTTACTCTGAGACAAGATCCTGCTAAGTTACACAGGCTGACATTGAACTTGCAATCCTCCTGCCTCAGACTCCCGAGTACTGAGGTTAAAGGCATGCACCACCACACCAAGCTTTGTTGCGTTTTAAAAAAATTACTTTATTAGCCAGCCATGGCAGTGAATGCCTATAACCCTAGCACTCAGGAGACAAGGCAAGAAGATCACTGAGAGTTCGAGGCCAGCCTGGACTACATGGTGAATTCAAGACCAGCCTGAACTACATAGTAAGACCTTGTCTCAAAACAGCAACAACAAAAATAGCAAATCTCACAAAATACTTCTTTAGTATTTGTTATCACTGGCCATATTCTATTGCATCTTATCTGTTTATCTTTACAACAAGCTTATGATGAAGATATTCCTAGTATCTCATTTTACAGATAAAGAAGTTGAAGTTCAGAGAGGTTTATTACTTTTGGAAGGCTAATTTTTACTTTAACATATTTTATACCAAGAATCCTACTCTAGCTTCTAGAAACACAAGATGTGACAAATTGTCAGGGGATGTTAGGGTATGCTTGTCTTTCAGCCAAGGTCTCATCCAATGAGCTGGGACTTTGGATGACATGGAAGAGTCTTAGGCAGGTCTGAGGACCAGGGAACTCCCTGAAGGGGTTAGAAACAGGGAAAGGGACCCTGAGCTTGAGTATCAGGCCCTCTCCAAGGAGGAGCCCAGCGTGCCTGCCTGGCTCTCACTATAAAGGTGACTAATCACTTTGGTCCCCTCTGGTAATTGCAACCAGATGCTGGTGCTGGCAGCACTTCAGTCCCGACATGTTTAATTACTGGGACACAGTCCCTGCGTCCCTGGGGTTCCTCTCCCTCCTCCCTCCTGTCAGCAATATTAATGTCAAACTTAAGGTAGAGGATGAGAGCCTTGGGGAGCTGCTGGCATGGAAATAATCTTTACAGTTCTGTCCATCATATTGAAACTTCAACTTTCATAAATGTTTCCCATTCATTAACTCATTGGTACCACACAAAACATCCTTATAAAGCCAGTATGCCAGAGCACTACTAGATGAGAAAATAGTGAACTAACAAAGAATAATAATGCCTTGCTTTTTAAAGCACTTAGCAATTTTCAAAGAGTTTTCGCATCCACGATGCTGTCTGAATCTTCTGCGATCCCTCCATGAGTCAGCGCAGCACAACACAGAAGCTAAGAGTGCAGGCTCCAGGATGGGACAACATGATCTTTGTCCCAGCTCTGCCACTTACCAGTTGGGTAGGGCTGGAGATGTAGCTCCGCAGCACAGTGCCTGCCTGGTAAGTGCAAACTCATGAGTTTGATTCCCGGCACCAAAAATAAGTAAATAAATAAATAACCAGTTGAGTGACTTAGACATTCATTCATTCATTTACTTATTCAGCAAATGGGCACTAGCTAAATAGCAATGGACAAGACATCAAAATCTGTGTCACATTCTGGTGGAAGAAATAGATAAATGCATAATTTCAAAGAATTCTAAATGCTGTGTAGAAAAATTAAGCAGGGCAGACAAAGTGTCTATTTTCAATAGGAATGTCCCACTTGTGTGTGGGGAGGTGATGTGATGTGGTGAGGGAATGGGCCACACAAAGGTCTGTGGCATGATCATTTCTGGGGGAGACTATAGCAAATGCAAAGGCCCTGAGGAGTGTGCTGGGTGTGCTTGAGGAAACAGGAGAACCTGGAGTGGCTGAAGCAAAGGGAGTCGAGAAGTAAAAGGTAGGAGATGAGATCAAAGCATGCTGAAAGTAATCATGATGTGTGGCCTTACAAGACATGCAAGTGAAATGGATTTGTTTTGTTTTGTTGAGACAAACAATTGCTATGCAATTCAGGCTGGTTTTGAGCACTTTGTAGCCAAGGCTGGTCTCAAAGTTGCAACGATCCTCCTGCCTCAGCCTCCCCAGTGCTAGGATTACAGGCGTGTGCCACCACACCTGGCTATGGATTTTACTTTTAGTGCAGTAGGAAATCTAGTGGAGGATTTTAAGCAGAAGAATACAAGGAGTGATTGAAAGGTATGGTGAGTGTTAAGGGCTGGGGATTTAGCTCAATGGTGCAAGTGCCTGACTTACAAACACAAGGTTGTGAGTTTGATCCCTGGTACCAAAAGAAAGGTATGGTCAGTGTTTAAATTAAAACATTTTAGGCAGGCATGGTGGCACATGGCTATAATCTCAGCACTTAGGAGGCTGAGACAGGAGGATCACTATGAGTTCAAGGCCAGCCTGGGCTACAAAGTGAGTTCAAGGCTAGCCTGAACTTCAGAGCAGGACTCTGTCTCAAAAGGACCAATAAATAAATAAATTAAATAAAAAATTTTACCACAGTAAAACACATATTGTCTTTCTTCCTCCTCACATAATCCCACCTTGCTTTGAACACTTGTCCTATTGTTCTTTCTTGTCACTTTCTTTTTATATTTTGTTTTCTTCTTTGAGACAGGGTCTCACTATGTAGTCCAGGCTGGCCTCAAACTTGCTATAATCCTCCTGCTTCAGCTCCTTGAGGGCTGGGATTACAAGCATGAGCCTCCATGCCTAGCCTGCTCTTGTTACTTTCTGCAGAAGTTCTGAAAGTCCTCTTTCCTGAGTATGATTGTTAAAAATATGGTGAAATCTGCCACTGAGTGTCATCCAATAGAAAGACAGATTTATAAAAACACTATGGTGTGAAACTGCACACACCTATAATTCCAGTACTTACGAGGCTGAGGCAAGTGGATAGCCAGATAGTTGAGGCTAGCCTGGGCTGTATGGTGAGTTCAAGACCAGCCTTAACTGCATAGTGAAACCCTATCTCAAAAGCAAAGAAACAAAAACAACCCTATAAACAAAACAAACAAACAAAAACTCCAAAATATTATGGTGTGTTCCCACCAACCTTATTCATTGGATCTTGAACCATGTACCCCAAAGTCAAAATGATCGTGAAAAGGAAACATTTTTAATAAATTCAGGACTCTGAGGCAGTCATGACAACACAACTAAAGAGGACTTCCCTTTCCCCTTCAGAAGGAGGCAAGAAGGATGAGATTAGTATGCTCAAAGAAAAGGGAGGATATTTTGAGAGGAAATTAATGGCAAAATGTCCTTTACTATAATAAATTTTAAAAAACATTTGTCATATTTACAGCTCATAACATAATGACTAAGAGCTGAGCTACCTGCCTTCAAATTCTGGTTCCCCAATCCACTGAGAAATCTCAACTAAATTAATTAATCTCTCTTGCCTTAATTTACTAACAACATACCTAAAAAACTCCTACTTCATAGGATGGTTGTAAATAGAACAGCAGCTCACGCAGGATGTAGTAGTGCATATCTGCATTCTCAGTAGGGGGGTAGGAAGGGGAGCAGAAGCAGGAGGATCTCCAGTTCAAGGTCAGCCTGGGTTACACAGCAAGACCCTGTCTCACCCAACAAACAAACAACAGTGCCTCATAAATAGTAATAAATGACAGTTATTATTTACATTTAAAAATAACTTCTCTGAATCTTATTTACGTATTTTTGTGGTACTGGGGATGGAACTCAGGGCTTCCACACTGAGCTACAGTTACATCTCCAGCCCTTTCAAAAATTTTAAATTTCAAGACAAGGTCTCCCTCAGTCACTGAATTGCCCAGACTGGACTCAAACTTGCTATCCTCTTTCTTCAGCCTCCCAGAGTGCTGGAGATGTGTACCCCCTGCCTGGCATGAATGATTTTTACTAAGAAAATCAGAAAACAAATACCCGCTTCACTGAGCAGTTACAAGAACTGAATGTATTTTCATATGTAAAGCACCTTTCTTTCCATGATGGTGTGTAGTAGGTGCTCCAAAAATCATAGTTCTTTTTTTTTTTTATTGTTAATAATGTCACCGTTTCATAAATTGGAAAACAGTTACAGAGAAATTGACTGACACGAGGTCACATAGAGAGCTAGGACTAAACCCAGGCATCTGACTGCATCTATTGCTCTTCCCACTGCAAAGGACGGGTGAAGAGACTATAGGTAACAACTGTCTACAAGTTGGGCTCATAGTGTCTAACCTTCTATCTGTTCTGCTTTTAATCTGTGGTGCCTGAGCTGTCCTCACCCAGGGAAGCACAGAGCGCGCTGGCAAGAGCACAGCCGCTTCTGGTCAAGAGCACTCCAGCCACCTGGCTTCAGTTTATTTAAAATCCCTCTGGGGCAGCCATTGTTAAGTGCGAATTCCCAATGGCTCCCCCTGCTGAACTCTTTGGGAACTGCACCTTGCTTCTAAGGTGCAGTTGGGACCTGCTCATAGAATACGCCTCATCATAGATAAATCCCTCCTGCCAAGGTGCAAGTATGGTAGAGTACAACGACTGGAAGATGGAAATTGTGCGTGCACTTCTGTCAGTTGCAGGTAGGGGTGTATGAGCCAAGTAGCCTCCTATTTTTCACTTACTTTTTTACTATATAGTTATTGGTGCGTGTTAATTGTACAAAATGATGGGTTTCATTATGACATTTTCATAGATTCATATAATGTAATTTTGCCTTGGAGTTTACTTACTGGAAACGGCTACATAGAGTATATAGGGAAGTAAAGAATCGCCTGGACTGTCATATCTCCGTGAAGAAGATGATGCATCAAAAGGAACAAGAACGCCCGATAAGCTGAGTGGAAAAACAAGTGCAAAGAGCATCTCTGCACGGCAGGAAAGGAGAGGATGATTGCCAAGTGTACTGCAGATCTAAAGCTGCTTGCAAAGAAGGTTCAAGCATAGCCCATTATGCAAATGTATCTATCCCACTTGAGATAGTCAGAAACAATTGACTAAATGGAAACTAGTCTATGTAATAAAAACTTCCCGTATTGCTGTCTACTGAAATTACAGTTTATTTTCCTAGAAAAGAAAAGCTTGGGATTTCATTTAGTGAGAACTAAATGGGTAGGCCAGTCAGATGTTTCTCATCGTTACTCTGCATTTTGAGTTGTTCTGTAGTCACTTTTTTTTTTTTTTTTTTTTTTTTTTTTTTTTTTTTTTTTTTGTCTTTTTGAGGCAGGGTCTCGCTATGCAATTCAGGCTGGCCTTGTAGCCCAGACCTGTCTCGAACTTGCAATGACTCTCCTGTCTCAGCCTCCTGAGTGCCACACTTTGTTTTATTAAAACTTACTATCTAACTAAAGATTACCAAGTTATAGGTCAAATTTGTAATTAGTTCTATGATCCTGCGATAAAGGACAATTGAAACGAAGAAGAAGAAGAAAAAGAAGAAGAAGAAGAAGAAGAAGAAGAAGAAGAAGAAGAAGAAGAAGAAGAAGAAGAAGAAAAGAAAGAAAGAAAGAAAGAAAGAAAGAAAGAAAGAAAGAAAGAAAGAAAGAAAGAAAGAAAGAAAATCGCGCTCTTCCTACCCACTCCAGTCTCTTCCCAGTGGTAACCAGTTAGGGACCTGGAAACCTTGTCATTCTTGAGCTCAGAAACCTTTTCTCCTTCCTCCCTCCATTGAATTTCTTCTCCCATGCTGCACATAACAACCCTAGTACATACCAAATTTTACCTCTATTTTGAAGCTGAGGAATGGGAGGCACAGAACAGGGAAACAGTTTGCTAAAGGACACAAGGCTGAACCCAGAGTTTAAACTCAGGTGAGTGTGTCTGGCAGTCCAGAGTTCTTTCTGCCATCTTCCTCTTCCTGATTCCTGTCCAGAATCTTAATTCTTAGTTGCTTGTCACATGAGGCAGCAGCTAAATTCTCAGGTTTGAATAAAATTAAGTGTCCAACTTGGGATTTAGCTCAGCTGCATAAGCACCTGCATTGCAAGCACCCAGTCATGAGTTCAATCCCCGGTACCAATTAAAAAAAAATCAAGTGTCAATTTTTAAGGAGGAAAGGACATGGTCCTGTGAGAGCTATAACCAACTGTCATTTGTTGGCCAAACACTGAACAGTAGTGTAAAGAAGTTACCTTCTTCAAAATGTGTCAGGCTGATGGTCATTTAGAGTCTTCTGGGGTAGAAAAACAATGGGACTAGAATGAAATCTGCCCACTGAGCAGGACAGGAACAAAGAGAAAACATCTATCTGACATAGGAGATTGTTTTATTGTCTAACTAGCTAGGCAAAGAGAATCACACAATCCAAGCAACTGGTGAGATCAGCAAGAGGTCCCAGAAGAAATTCCTGGCATTTCCCAAACATCCCAGGCAGTTCGATGGCCCTGTGCCCTTGTATACACTCTGCTTGGGTGATCTCCCACTTTGTCTACTTGGCACTTTACAGTCAAGGTGTAACATCTGCCCCTGTGGAGCCAGCTCCTCTGTCCATACAGGATATGTTGTATGTGTGTGAAGTATTTGATTCCTTACTTGTCTCCCATGTGAATATGTGAACTAAGGCTATAGATAGGGTCTATGTATTTGTGTTCTTTGAGTTCTTCCTAGTGTCTGCTTCAGGATCTGGCAGATGATTTGTAATAGCCAAATCTTGGACTTGAAAATGTAATTAAAACCTTACTAAGAAAGAAAAGCCCAGGTCCTGATGGATTCACTGAGGAATTCTACAAGAAATTCAAGGAAGATTTAATGCCGACATTCCTCAAACTATTCAATGAAATTGAAAGGGAAGGGCTGGGAATTTAGCTCAGTGGCATAAGCATCTGCCTTGCAAGCACATAGTCATGAGTTTGATCCCTGGTACCGATTAAAAAAAAAGAAATTGAAAGGGAAGCAATTCTCCCTCATTCCTGGAAGCAAGTATTACTCTAATACCAAAACCAGAAAAAGACCCAAACAAAGAAGAGACCTACAGGCCAATCTCCCTAATGAACATAGATGCAAAAATTCTCAATAAAATACTGGGAAACAGAATGCAGCAAATCATCAAGAAGATTATATACCATGACCAAGTGGGATTCATCCCAGGAATGCAGGGATAGTTCAACATACACAAATCAATAAATGCAACCCACCATATCAACAGAGCTAAAAATAAGAATCACATGATCATTTCTATAGATGCAGAAAAAGCTTTTGATAAGGTCCAGCCCTTATTCATGATAAGAACCCTACAGAAAATTGAGTAGATGGTCTTTACCTCAATATGATAAAAGCCATCTATGACAAACTAACAGCCAGGATCATATTAAATGGCCAAAAACTGAAAGCTTTTACTCTAAAATCAGAAACAAGACAAGAATGTCCATTATCACCACTCCTATTCAACATAGTACTGGAAATACTAGCCAGAGCAATTAGAGAAAAGAGAGAAATACAAGCAGTAAGGATAGGAAAAGAGAAAGTTAAATTATCATTATTTGCAGAAAACATTAAACTCTACATAGAAGACCCCCAAAACTCCATTTAAAAACTCCTAGGTATAATAATTAAATTCAGCAATGGATACAAAGTCAATACTCAAAAATCAATAGCATTCCTATACACAAACAACAAACTCACTGAGAGAGAAATAAGAGAAGCCACACTCTTCACAATAGCATTCAATAGGGACTGAGGATTTAGCTCAGTGCCATAAGTGCCTGCCTTGCAAGTGCAAGATCATGAGTTCAATCCCCAGTACAAAAAAAAAGCATCCAACAAGATGAAATACTTAGGAATCAAAAGAAGCAAAAGATCTATTCAGCAAAAATTATAATATCCTGAAAAAAGAAACTGAAGAGGATCTCAGAAAATGGAAAGACATTCTTTGTTCATAAGTAGGAAAAACAAATACGGTAAAAATGGCCATCTCCCAAAATTGTTATACAGATTTTATGCAATTCCAATCAAAATATCACTAGCATACCCCACAGATCTAGAGAAATCATTCTTAAAATTCATCTGGAACCAGAAAAGACATAGAATAGCAAAGGCAATTATGGGCCAACAAAGGCAAGACAGGAGACATCACAATCCCTGACTTGAAGTTATATTATAAAGCTACTGTAATAAAATTAGCATGGCACTGGAATAAAAACAGACCTAAAGATCAATGGAATAGATCAGAAGATACAACTACAACTACAAACACACTCATCCACCTTATCTTTGACAAAGTGGCCAAACACATTCACTGGAAGAAAGATAGTCTTTTTAATAAGTGGTGCTGGAAAAACTGGCTCTCCATATGCCAAAAACTAACACTAGATACATGCCTATCACCATGTACTAAACTAAAGTCAAAGTGGATCAAAGATCTAAATATTAAAATGGAAACATTAAATCTGCTGGAATACAAAGTAGGTAGAAATCTTGAAGACATAGGGGTAGGCAGAAAATTCATGAATAAATATCAAACCACAAGGGAAATATTTCCCAAAATCATTAACTGGGATTTCAACTTATTAAAAAGTTTTTGCATGTCAAAAGAAATCTCCAACAGAGTAAAAAGGAAACCCATGAATTTTGAAACAAATCTTAAGTCAACTGTTCCTCAGACAAAGACTTCTGTCTAAAACATATAAAGAATTTTAAAAAATCAGAAACCTGAAATTTAGACCCAATCCAAAACGGGCATCTGAGATGAATACACAGTTCTCAGATGAAGAAATACAAATGGCAAATAAATACATGAAAAAATGTTCAGCATCATTGATCACTAGAGAAATGCAAATTAAAGCCACACTGAGATTCTATCTCACTCCAGAAAGAATGGCCAGGATCAAGAAAACCTCCAACAACAAATGCTGGAGAGGCTGTGGGGAAAAAGGAATTCTTCTGCACTGTTGGTGGGAGTGTAGACTAGTGCAACCACTGTGGAGGTCAGTCTGGATGTTCCTCAAAAAGCTGGGATTGGAAGTCCCATTTTACCCAGCTATTCCACTTCTAGGCATATTCCCAGAAGAACTGAAAACATCATACCACAGTGATATATGTGCACTGATGTTCATAGCAGCACAATTTGTAATAGCCAGATCTTGGAAACAACCTAAATGTCCATCAACTGAGGAATGGATAAAAAAGATGTGGTACTTTTATGCAATGGAATACTACTCAGCTATAAAGAATGATCACATTGAGATTTTTATAGATAAATGGATGCAGTTTGAGACCATACTCCTAAGTGAAATAAGTCAAACTCATATGTGTAATAAATGCCATATTGTCTCCCTAGTATAAGAAATGGTAAGAGTACATAAGATACAAAATCCTCAGTAAATACTGTGAAAGGTAAGAATCTGCTCAAAGGGAGAAAAATAATATCTCAGGGAAAAGGAGAAAAAAAGAAAGGGAAAAGAAAAAATATCTAAATTTGTATAAACACACTTAAGATAGCTAAGATAATTGTGCTACAAATTCTATTAGTTCTTGGAACAAAACAGTTACCATTCATAGGATTGGATCAATTTTGCATGTTTGTGTCTGGTGATCTGAGGAAATCTTCTGAAGATCACTGTGTAAAATAACAAGCTTAGTTATGTTCCTACCACCTTGTTTCGAAGGCCTATATCGTTTTGGGCTCTTTGCTATTGTTATTTGTCCTGTTTGTTTCTTGTTTTTCCAGTAATTTGTCTTGTTTTGTTTTGCTTTTCCCTCTAATGCAGGAAGGATAGATGGACATGTAGAGGGTTATACATGCCTAGAACTTCTCCTAAACAGTTTATGAGAATCAACTGTATTATGCGTGATGAAATGAACAGGTACAATGCAGAAAAAGAGACATTATGGGATCCATTGCTGATTTCCTATCATCATGCTGTGTAATCCAGTAATGCTTTTATGTAGAGTAGTAATGCTTTTGTGTAGAGTAGTTTTAGTCTGTTTTGTATTATTTAATTTCAACATACATGAAGGTATGGACAGTTATTTTGAAGAGAACAAGAGACATTATGGTAGCCATTATTGATTTTCCTATGGTCTAGTTTTAAAGGCCTGTAATGCCTTCATTATTCAGTTTTGATCAGTTTTATACTATTTTGTATGAATTCAATGTATGTAGATACAGACAACTATTTAGAAGAAAACAAGAGACATTATAGTAGCCACTGTTGATCTCCTGTTGTCTTGCTTTGAAATCTGTATCACTTACATTGTTTTCTTCTGACCTGCTTTGTTCTCTTTTGCTTTACCCTCTTTAAAATAAAAAAATTTTTAAAAAACGAATCTTGGAAACAAACCAAACACCTATCAGCTAGTGAATGGACAAAGAAGATGGGGTTTTTTATACAATGGAATATTACTCTGTCATAAAGAAGGAACATTGATGCACCTCAACCCCATACTCTTAAGTGAAATAAATCAAACACACATGTGTAAATATCACATTGTTCTTTTGGTATGAGAAACCAAAAGTTCAAGTAAGGACCAAAATGGACAATGAATATTGTGAAATAGGAATACAATGTTCAAATGGGAAGGAGAACAATGAAAGAAGGGAAAAGTTAAAAATAAATGAGAAAAGAAGGAAAACATGGAAACGAAGCTTTTGTAAATGGGGAGGGGAGGAGGAATTGAAGGGAGGGTAGGGAAATAGGAAAAAAACTAAGTTATATCATGTACAGGTGCAGATTCTCTATGATGAATGGGATCATCATGTTTATCTAAAATGTACCAATAAAATCTGACTGAATCAAAAAAGGACTTGGCACATGGTTGCTACTCAGTCTGCGTTTAGTGGTAAATGGATAAACTGAAACGGACAGCAGCAAGTTGATTACGATCTACTAAAAGAAATGTACCTTTTTGGTGGCCCCATCTCGGCTTTAGATGATTAGTTTGAAGCCAGAGGGTAAAAGTTGGGCTTTTAATTCTACCGTCCCCATCTGTTATTCCCAGGCATTTGTCACTCCGTGTGTTGACATGATGAGGAAGATGCGCAAAGGTGCAGAAATCCTATTGCAGCTGGCTCTGTGCTTTCTGGCTCTCACAGATGTCTAAACCATCTCTGTCCATCATCAACAAAAAATTGAGGTGCTTTTAGTAGCTTTTTAGAGGTTTCTTGCTGGACTCCTCTCTCGTAGATTCCTTAGCAAAAGACATCTCTATTAGCAGGGATCACTTGTCTAGCTTCTCATTCCTGGCGTCCCATAACCCCTGTATGAGCGCTACTGACTTATGAATGGTCTATGCATCCTTGTTTGCTCTCATGTAGCCCACATCTGCTCTCCAGAAAATACTCGCTGACAAATTCTGGGGCAGTAGATCAACCGCAGCAGAGTAGGAATGTACTCTCCTGGGTCCACCACCGAAGAAGTTAGCAGGTGTGTGTTGTCTCTTGTTGGCGGGTTTCCCAGGCAGGCAGTAGATTCCAGTCACTAGGTTCTCCAATTGCAACAGTGAGAGATTCAACGCCTCAAACTCTCATAGGAGCCCTCTCCCCCAGTGACTTGGCTGGAGTAGTTAAAGGTAGTCACTCATAAGTCTTCCACAAGGAAGGATGGGGACTCATTGCCAGAAATATTGCCATACAGATTCTCTATCCTCTACACTTTTGATCTCCCTCTAGTTTTTTTTTTTTAAGACAGGATCTTTCTATGTAGTCCAGGCTGTCTTCAAACTCACGGCAATCCTCCTGCCTCAGCCTCTCAAATGCTGGGACTACAGGCTTGCACCACCATGCCCAACACCTTCTATGTTCTTACAATGGAGAAAGGCTTGAAAAACTTTAAGGTATATTTTAGGGTATAAGGGAAAAGTTGATAATTTAGCACCTCCCTTTAAAATTTCACATATAATTTTTAAAAAGAAAATCAATCAGTCTAGGCTACTTTTTGTCATCGAATGGCCATGAGCAAATCTGGGGTGTGCTTAGATCCACATAGATCACGCCCACTCTGAACAATTGTTTGTATGTCAAGAATATTCCTGGCACTCTGCCAGACATGTACAGGCTGATGTAGCCCCTGAGCCTAGAGAACCTCTAGGGAGCAGTGTTACCCACATTCCCACATCAGCAACTCTGCTTCCAGATTTGGTCAAGAAAATTCTGTCGTACCATTTTATTGTGTTTTAATACAATTTCCAGCTTGCTGTTGATACACTATTATTATTCAGTAATAGAACATAAGAGATGTTCAATATTTGCTGGGTGAATAAGTAAATGGATAAGGAAGTGAATGAACTTCCCTTTATAAAAATCAAAGATTAGTGTTTGGTTTTGATACCATTCTACTTCATTTGCCCCTTTATTGGTAGGTTTTGGTAGTCTGAAACCTATGTTTACTCCTATAGTCTGGTTTGCTGATAGATTTTTATGTCATTAAACTTTTTTTATGTCATTAAACTTTGTAACACTGAGGCTGACCTGATTTATTCATTCACTGGATACTTATTTACCACGTGACAGACTACAACACTAAATACGAGGAATCAAAGTCTCCTAACATTATGAAATTTAAATTTCAGGGTGGAGCTGGGTGCAGTAGCACACACTTGTGATCCCAGTATTTGAGAGACTGAGAGGCTGAAGTAAAAGGATCAAAGTGACTTCAAGGCCAACCTGGGCTACATAGTGAATTCAAGGCCAGCCTGAATTATAAAGCAAGACCCACAAACAAACAAATACCTCAAAACAAACAAACAAATTCAGGGTGAAGAGAGAAGAAATAAGTAAATAAGTAGAAAGTGCTATAAAAAAAATAGAACAATGATGGAAAACACAGGGTTTTACTTTGATGGTATGGTCTGTGTAGCCCAGGCTGGCCTCAAACACACAGCCTTGGCCTCCCACGTGCTGGGATTACAGGCGTGTACCACCATGCCCGGCTCAGGTTTCCTTTAGACAGTTTTAAAAGCTTGACTGTTTCACTCCTGCTATGCATTCACTCCATTAATTCACTCAAACTTAGTGGGCAGCTATTTCATACCAGGCCTTGTTGCTGAATGCTAGAGTCAAAGATGATCAAGTAACAGTCTCTACCCTCAAGCAGCTCACAATACCACACAATACTTTCCAGGATGTGTACCAATACGTTAAAATCATCTTGGTGTCTGCCAAAAATGCAGATGCCCGGCTCCATCCTAGGCTTGCATAATCCTTATGGGAGGAATCTGAGCCTCTCCATTTTAGAAGTTCCCCAGAATTTGTTTTCAATTTCTACTAAACAGTGAGAATGGAGTGGAACCGAGAATCGAGTAAACCGAGTGGAACAGAAGTAGGCAAATGAAATTTAAACTCTAAGAACGTGCGTGGACAATTTACACACAAAATGCCACGAGAATAATGCCTGAGTAACGGAGAGGATCATCTAGAGGTAGCACATAGAAAATCACAATCCCCAGCTCTTCCGTTACGGGCCATTGGACAAAGGTATGTAGATGAAGCAAAATGCTGAGTGCTTCAAACGGCATTAAATAACTATCCTGTGTATTTGTGGCGTGAAGGTTGCCCGGAGCATCAGTGTCCGAAGGTGAGAAAACTTTGAAAACTGGTGGCCCGGAGGTCTCATCGCGACCCAAAAGTGGATTCTCCTGTTTCTCTCAGTTGTAATCCATCTCGTTGGCGGAGCAGTGCGCAAGCGCACCTACAACAAAGCGATTTTTGTTTTTATTACGCATGCGCAATATGTAACTCTGAAGCCAAAAGGGTGATGATTGAGGGCGTTTTTTCCTGTCCCCAAAACATTTAGTTTTTGAATCCAGAGACTATGAATGTCTTCATTTTGTTGAGGGATATTATGTCAATTTAATCCTCTTTTTTCTTCTGCACCTCTAGAGTAAATCAACTGCCAATACCCAACATGGCGGAAGGCCCTACGCCGGTACAGTCCGCCTACAGGCGCAGTACCCGACGGGACCGGACCCCAAAGGGCGGGAGTTTGGGGGCGGGGCCTTGGAGCCTTCCTCACAGCGGGCCTCCGCCCCCGGCCCGGCCTATGGCCGCTGCGGCCGCCCCTAGATTGAAGAACTCTGCAGGAATCCGCGGGATCCTGTCGCGGTGAGGTGGGGCTCGAGCAGGCGGTAGGTGCCTGGGTTAACGGTCTGAGGCTTAGGGACTCACCTGCCTGGGCGACCCCGGGGATCTCATTTATGCTGCGGCCTCCCGATTCCCGGGCGATACCCGAGGCCCACAGACTGGCAGGGACTCGTACTAGGGCCCCCAGCCGACCTGCCTTAGCTTCCTGCTGCCGTCACCACTCTGCGCTTCAGTCCACGCAGAAAGAGAACTTCCCGACCCTTGTGTCCAGCAGCCGACAGCCCCGGGCTGTCCCGAGGCGGTGCTGCGCTCTTCTGCCCACTGACTTCGTGCGCCCAGAGATTAGCAATTGTCTGTGCCCTTGCAGCTTTGCACGTGATCTGTGCGAGGGCCGCATCTCACCCGCCACCCGTTGCCCACCCGGGGACCCTGATGCGTAAAGGACCCAAGTCAGATCACCCCTCGGAAACCTTTCCCAGCCGCCTTCCCGGACTCCGCCAACCTCACTTCCCTGCTTTTGCTCTCATCACTCATTTTTCCTGCTTTTCTTTGACACCTGGAGTTCAATTGTTAGACCTTATGCCTTGCCTGTTTCGTCTACCTCACGGTTTAGCGCATTGCAAATAATATTAGCTAATATTTACTGAATAGTCTCGAAATATTAGGGGACACTAAATGCATCCATACAAAGGTTTACATAATCCTTACATAGGTTATAAAATGGGTTCTGTCTCTTCATATTTTACAAATGAAGAAACTGAGGAGGTACTCGATAAATAACTAATAAGTTAGTGGGGCTGGAAACTGTCCCCAGGGCATGTGATAACTTGGGTAAATTGCTTTTGGATTTGGTAAGTGGCTGTCGAATTGATTTGTACCTTTGTCCCAGCAATTAGGCCAGGATTGCGATGCACCTGTTACTGAAGAAGCTTCACGGGGAATTGATGTTTCCAAAATGTTAGAATAAGTTTATGACACAATGAAGGCTAGAATGGGGATTTTCCTACAGCTAAGCTTTGTTACTTCATTCTTTGCCTTTCTTTGCTCCTTTTCCCTCAAAACTGTAGGCCTGAAGGTCAATATCTCACAACCTTTCAGAGTTGAGCTGTGATTTCAGAGGAAAGGAGGCAGCTAATAGAATGGAGAGAGCTAGAATTTGGAATCAAATTGGGGTTTCAGTCTCTGCTTTTCTACTAAGCAGTTATGTCCCTTTCTGGGGATCTTGCTTTTCTTGTAAAATGAGGACAATAATCTTATCTCTAAATTTTTAAAAATGAAGACCACAAATAATTTTGAGACTAAAGTACTGTACAACTGTACATGATCTTTTTTTCCTTTTTGAATGGCTATAAAACTGTCAGTATTTTCCAAGACTGTTGGTGATAATGACGGATCATGTTACCTACTTATATCAGTCATTCAGTCATTTAAATACAGAGCACCTCACAAATACCAGACACTGTCTTAGGATCTGGAAATGCAGCATTCAATAAAACAATGTTTTTGTACTCGTGAAAGTTATACTTGGAAGATTATTACACATAATAATTAGATAGGGGAAGATAAATCGTGGCAAGTTAAATAGAAACACCAGTGTGTGGGGAAGTGTCAGTTATTTCAGATGACTGGTTAAGGAACAGCTTACTGGGAAGGTAACACTTTATCAGAGCTGAAAGTTTATGTGCAGATAATGAAGATAAATGAGGGAAGAGACCCTGATACTGATGGAGGCTTAGTGTGTTTTACACATGCACAGCTGGAGGGGTGTGAGCAAAGGAAAGAGGTGTAGGAGGTGGCTTTAAAACAGTTGGTGTTTGGGATGGAATAATTAGGACCCTGTAGGCCATTATAAGGATTTTGGCCGGAGGGTTCTGAATGGCATCATCTGTTTTATAGGTATTTAAAGAATCCTCTGACTATTCTATTGAGAATAAACAATTTAGGAGGCATACTATCTAGGAGACATTTGGAGTATTCCAGATGTATCAGTTTTCTGTTGCTATGCAAGAAACCATCCCAAAACTTAGCAGTTTAAGAAAACAGTCACTTACTTACTATCCAACATATTTTTCATGGATCCAAAATCCAGGAGTGGATTAGCTAGCAGCTGTGGTTTAAGCTCTTTTATGAGGCTGCAGTCAGGCTGGTAGCTGGGCCTGCAGTGACTTGAAGACTTCAACTGAGACTGGAGGATCTGCTTCCAAGATGGCACACTATTAACCCAACTATTTCCCTTCTAGGTATCTTCCTGGAAGATTGTTTTATGTGTGTGTGCTTAAACTGTGATTACCTTTAAGTGTGGAAATAGTAAGGAAAAAAGAGATAGAAATGCAACCATAGGTAGTAACCACTGAAATCAATATTGTTTTCCATTTCCTGAACTTTACACTGTGTTGTCATTTATCCATTTATTATTTACTCCCCCCAGAAGAATTAAAAGCATCATGCCACAGCTATATATATGTTTATAGCAGCACAATTTATAATAACTAAATCTTGGAAACAACCCAAATGCCCATCAAATGAGGAATGAATAAAAAAATACGGTCTTTTGATACAATAGAGTGCTACTCAGTCATAAATAAAGATAAAGTAGAGACTTTTATAGGTAAATGGGTACAGCTTGAGACTATACTCATAAGTGAAGTAAATCAAACTCACATGTATAAACATCATATTGTGTTTGGTGTGAGAAACTGAAAGAGTAAATAAGATCCAATATGTACAGTAGATATTGTGAAATGGGAAGAAATTATTCGAAAGAAAAAAGGAACAAGGATGAGAAAAAGGAGAAAGGAAGGAAAGGGAAAGGAAAAAAAATCCAAGATAGTTACAATACTAGTTTCTTCTATTTTATTCAATAGAAAGATTTGTGTTAATATCATTTAGAGATTTTTTTATGCCTGTATCTTATACTTTGAGTAACTACTTTAAAATACTTTAAAATATGCAATGTGTTAACTATTGTTATTTTCCTATTGTTATGAAATTTTGTTTTACTTTTTTTCCATTAAAAAAAAAAAAGAAAAAAGATGGCGTACTTACAGGTCTATTGGCAGTTCCCCAGTTCCTGAGCTCTGGGCGTCTTCACAGGGTGCTTTCGTGTCCTCAGTACAGAACAGGTAACTTTTGCCAGAGTGACTGATCAAAGAGATAGAGATTGAGCGTAAGAGAACCACTTACGCTCTTGTCTTAGAAGTCAGTTGTACTTAATTGTAACCCACACTCTAGGGGAGAGAATTAGAGTCTCCCCATCCCATAGTGGAGGTTAAACTCAGGCAAGGCCTTTGCACTGAACTGCATCCACAATCCTTTTTTTAATTTTTATTTTTTATTTTGAGATAGGGTCTTGCTGAGTCACTAAATTGCCCAGGCTGGGTTTAAACCTGCTATCGCCCTGCCTCAGCTTCCCTGGGATTACAGGTTCCACAGAGCTGGTTTAGGCTCTACCTCTTGAAGGAAGGATTATCAAAGTGTTTGTGGGTATACTTTAAAGTCATCACACCAGGTAAGACAGTGGCTTGGCTCAAGAAATAAAATGTTTGTATTTTAAGTATTTTTCCTTTTTTTGTTCTAAGTGCCAAATTATGCTAATACCAGTAAGTGCCTTAGTGCTAGATAGCATTTACACCTCTATTCCAAGCTTAAGTGGAAGTGCCCCTCTTTTAAACTTATTTATTTATTGTCTTATTGAGACAGGGTCTCACTCTGCAGTTCAGTGTGGCCTTGAACTAACTTTGTAGACCAGGCTGGTTTTGAACTCACAAAGATCCTCCTGAGTGCTTGGATTATAGGTGTGTGCCACCACGCCTGGTTTAAACTTTATTTATTTTGTATTTATTTATTTATTTGACAGGGTTCAAACCTAGGTAGTTCAGGCTGGTCTCAAACTCATTATGTGGCGCAGTCTAAGCTCGAATTCACAACAGTACTGGCCAGCCTCCTGAGTGCTGGAATCATAAGCATGTGCTACCATGCCTGGTTTGAACGTTATTTAAATGCTGCTTTTGGAGGTTTCTATGGTGGGTTTATTGAGAATTGAATCAGTGGCCTTCACACTGAGTTACGTCTCTAAAACCTTATTTATTTTTATTTTTTTATTTTGAGACAGGCTCTTGCTAAATCACTAGCTTACCCAGGTTGGGCTCAAATTTGTGATCCTCTAGCTTCAGCTTCTCAAAGTGCTGGGATTACTTTTGCAGTATTTCAGATGATGGAGGGCTAAATACATTATTCCTATCACTGTTGTGTCCCTTTTTACCCCAAGTGCTCAGGTGCCTCTTAGGCTTTTTGAGGTTGCTGCCCCTCTCAGTCTGATTCCTAGAAAAGGAAGAAGTAGGTCTTGTTACTTTCTGTACTACTATGGCAGATTTCCATTACTGAGTTGGAATTTGTTGAGTATTTACAAGATAAATTAATGTATAAAAGAAGTGAATCGCCACTCTGTTCAGTAATAAAAGAGTGCTAAGCTGTGTCTTCAAGAAGCTCAGAACTGTCTCAATTTCCGAAAGTTCCCTAATGTAATTTTTCTCTGTCACTACTCTTTCTTCTTGTAGTGAATTTCAAATTTATGGGGCAATGTGTGCATGCATGGGGGGCGCTAGGCATTGAGTGCTAGGTGAGCACTGTACAGCTGAGCTACAACCTTATGGGGATTGGGGGGGGTGCCGAGGATTGAACTCACGACCTCATGCTTGCCAGGCAGTTGCTTATGCCACTGAGCTAAATCCTCGGCCCTGGGGATTTTTTTTTTTAAATCATAAAACTTCAAATCATTTTAAAATTAATTTTTAGAGTAATTTCAGAATTTTAGGAAAATTGCACAGTGCAGAGAGTTCCTGTATACCCTATACCCATTTTTATCTTACAGTAATATGGCATATTTGCTGTAATTTCAGGGGGGGTTGTTTTCGTGGTACTAGGGATTAAGCCAGGGGTCTTCACACTGAGCTACTTCTGCAAACTCCCCTTTTTTTTATGCTTTATTTTGAGACAGGATCTCACTAAGTCTCTCAATTGCCCAGACTAGGCTGGAACAGTTCTGCCTCAGCTTCCCAGGATATACCACATGCCCTGGCTTAAATAATTTTTTGAGTTAAGTAGGACATATAAATAAAATATGAACAAAGCAAGGGCAGAAAAGGAGGATGTCTATAATATGAAAGAAGGTTGTGTTACCCCAGCCTAAGGCATGGGTGCCACCAGGCCTTCTTCATCTCTGTAAGCCTGTTTTCTCTAAAACAAGAGAGTTGTACTAAATTTCTAAATAACTCTAAAAGTTTAAAATTATCTGTGAAAGTAAAGTAATCATGTAATTTTAATAAAACTCTCTTTTCTGAAGTATTACTGATAATCACCTTCTTAAATAATGTTTGCATATTTTTGGCAACCTCATTCCAAAAAAGGATTTAACGAGAATTCTTTGAACTGCATATCTGGCACTAGTTTGAAATATATGAAACGGTCATAGACAAATACTAACGATTTTGTGTGGTTCAGTCTGATATTTTGAGATCTTGATTCAAAAAAAGGTTTAAA
The DNA here is from genome assembly GCA_004027295.1 of Dolichotis patagonum. Lineage (NCBI taxonomy): Eukaryota > Metazoa > Chordata > Mammalia > Rodentia > Caviidae > Dolichotis > Dolichotis patagonum. Next base: position 74,018 of record PVJX010002675.1, read on the forward strand.
AAGTCTCTGGGGCCTCCAAAACTCCCTGTGTACAAAATCCTGGCTCAGCCCTCATAGTGTTAGGAGAGAAAAGGGGCCCCAGTTCCTTTGAAAGGACTCAGCTCTGCTCTTGTCAGTAGAAATCCTGGGTGACAGAGCAGTTCCTGACAGGTCTGTGTCTCCATCTGGCAGAGAGGCATTGAGCTGTGTTGAACTCCGCAAAACAGCCTTTCACAGAGCCATAGTGCGTTGATTACAGACCACTGGTGGAAAGCAAGGGCAGAAAAGGAGGATGTCTATAATATGAAAGAAGGTTGTGTTACCCCAGCCTAAGGCATGGGTGCCACCAGGCCTTTGTAGGTACCACTCCACCCTTCCTACTTCATCCTTTCTGCCTCGGGCAGACTCCACAGACTCAGGTATCTTCAGTTGCCCAGGAGGTAGTATAAGTTAGAAAATGGAGTTTTCCTCCGTGACTCTGTTATAAGAAAAACAATATGTAGCCTGTAATCCCAGCCCTCTGGGAGGCTGAGGCAGGAGAATCACAAGTTCAGGCTCAACCTGAGGACCTTAGTGATTTAGGAAGACCCTGTTGAAATAAAAAATAAAAAGGGCTGGGGACGTAGCTCATTGCAAAGGCTCTAGATTCAATGTTCTATACTGGGGGAAAAGAAAAAAACAGTAGTTCAAGTACAATGATAAATGACAACTGAGGTCTGCTATCAGTGTGAGGGAGAGAACCTCAGTCAGCAAGGGCAGCTGTGGTAAGCTGGAGAGCACATCCCCGTCTGAAGGGGGAGACGCTGTTCAGCTGCAGTTCAGCTGCAGTTCAGGGATCATGAGCTAAGGGTCAGTAGAGACTGATTTTCCAAAGGAGCCAGAAGTATGAATTTTTTATGTTTATTCTCTCAATTACAAATGTTGGTCTCTAATTTGAATTACTCACAATCCTTGTGTGGGCCACACATGTATTTCTTCATTATGCATTGCTGACAGCTTGCTAGCAGCTAAGATGTATTAGCTCCTGCCTTTAAGTCACTAACAGATTAGTAGAGAAGATAAATAATATAAAAAAATGTAATATAAACCAGGCACTGTGGTACACACATATAATCCCAGCTACTCAAAATTAAAAGGACTAGGGATATAGCTAAGTGATAAAGTACCCCAGGTTCAATCCTCAGTACCATCACCTCTACAAAAAAAAAAAAAAATTGTGATGACAAAATGACATAATGCATGTAAAGCTCTTAACAAAGTGATCACCCACAGAAGTGTGCAGCATTAATGATTCATACATTTCATAGCCCTCATACTGGGTGAAGTGCCCTTCCTGTTTGCTCATGCCATCTTTCCATGTTTCTATCATCACGCATGCCACACTGAATTGTTTGTGTCTGTTATCTCTGCTGGATTAACAGTGCCTTCAGTGATTCATTCAACAAATATCTGTCTCTCTGGCAGATACTAGGGATGCGATGATAAACCAGGGCTCTTGGTTTAGCATTGAGTTCTAAAGGAATGGCAGGAAACACTGGTCCTATGACCTTGTTTCATGGTCATTTGGGAACTGATATTCAGCATAGCCCTCTATAGAGCTAGGTTAGGGTCTATATTCGTATTTAAAAGGTTCTGAAGAGTCTTGTAATAAGGGAACCTATTTACTTTGTCCAACCTAGCTTTGCCAGACTTAGTGTTTGCTGAATAGATTGTATCCTCTAACAATCCTTCAGTTCTGTGTTTGCTTTGGTCTCCAGCTCAGGAGGAGGTAGGAGTGCCGCAATGGTTAGAGACCCTCCAGGAGCAAGCAGCCTCTGACTGCATAGAGACCTGTGGGCTTGCTGTCTGCTGCCCTCATGGAGACAAGAAGTGCTGGGTTGAACAACATGAAGCCCCAGTCCCTGCAACTTGTGCTGGAAGAGCAAGTGCTGGCACTACAGCAGCAGATGGCGGACAACCAGGCTGTCTCCTGGCGGAAGCTGAAGAGCTCCCAGGAGGCCCAGCAGAGGCAAGCAACCCTTGTGAGGAAGCTGCAGGCCAAGGTGAGGCAGCTGTCCCTGGGGGAGGGGAAAAGAGAACACTCACTAGAGCTGGGCTCCAGAGTAGGGTAAGAGCTAGACAAGGCAGAGCCATGTTCTGGAAGGCCCACACTGAGCCTGGAGAGCAGAAAACCCACTGCATCCAGCTTTAACAAAGCACAGCTTCTGTGTGTGTGCTCATAGCTACTCAGTGGGGCTTTGGTGTATGTCCATTTTGTTGTTGTTGTTGTTTGTTTTTAGACAGGGTCTCACTGGGTAGTTCAGGCTGATCTTGAACACACTGTGTAGCCCAGGCTGGCCTCAAACTCACAGTGACCCTCCTGCTCCACCTCTTGAATACTAGGAGTACAGGCATATATCACCACGCCCAGCTTGTCACTTTTGAAGATCGTGTTTGTGAGGGTTACATTTGTTGCCCAGGGGAGTCTGAGACTAGAGCTAAGACCTGACCCTAGATTTTCAGGTTTTGCCTCCCCAAAACAAGAGGGATACCAAAAGGATTCTTTAAACACTCAAACAGAACCTCTAAAATATTGTGGGCTTACCTCCCTATCACCACCCAGTTCTGTTCGTACGAGGTTAGCCGAGGACCCAGGAGTCCTTCATTTGGGCTGTGTGTACCAGCCCTATCTGTTGCCAAAGGCCTGCTCTCTGCCATAGGTGCTGCAGTACCGGAGCTGGTGCCAAGAGTTGGAGAAGCGGCTGGAAGCCACTGGAGTGAGTGAGGCTGCACTGTGTCCCCCAGTCTCCTCAGCAAATCCACTTGTTAGGGTTCCAGTGCTGCTTAAGGGAGGCTGGGATGTGATAAGGGTATTTGGTAGAAGTCACTCGCTCTTTGGCTCCTGAGTGCTCTGGCACCACTGTTCTTTCTTGGACTAGCTACCCTCTGCCTGTCAGCTCACAACCCTTAGTTCTGTAAGAACCAAGACAGCTTCAGTTGACTTTCCAGAATGGCAAGTGAAATTAGAAGGAAGAAGCCCATCTTTTTCCCAGCAGGTGTCAGTGTTTATCTGTAGTAGAAAGGGGCATGTCTGGCAGAGGGATGTGTTGGTGCCGCTGGCTGGGTGGGGCTGGCTTTGGAAGACCCATTTACCTTCATTCCACCTACCTCAGGCACCTCTCACATTCCCTACAGAAAAATTGTCTCAGGGGAAAGAAAGAACTAAAACTCAGTGGGCGTGTTTTGTGCAGGTCAGGCAGCATCAGGCATTGTTATATAATTGTGTCACTGAGTCTGTTAAAAAACTTCCCAAGGAGAATGATACTACCTTCATGTTGTAACTGAAGATATTGTAGAAGTTGTAAGTACTTCCCAAGGCCCAGATGTAGTAGAAATCAAAGTCCTTGTTTCTTAGGTCCAAGGTTCGTTTTACCACTATACCGTCTTATAGACGAGATTGTTGGTTCACTTTTGGAGAGGCAAATTCAGTGGATTTGCTTTTGGGATATAGTGATTGAGAAATGAAGCACATTGGTGACAAAATGGAGAGAGAATTTAAAAAGTGGGCTGCTGTAGACGAGGAATTAGTCTGAGTGATGTTCCCTTTGGAGGTGAATAAGGCTTGTCTCTGTCTGGCAAAGGGACTGATTCCTCAGCGGTGGGAAGATGTGGAGGAGACCAACCTGGATCAGCTACTAAACAGATTGGATGAGGAGCAACAGAGGTGATGGACCATACATCTTCTAACCTGAGTGATTGGCCAAGCAGGTGGTAGAGAAGGCTGATGGGAAACTCTGTCCTGAGGGTTAATGTGGGTTAGAGCCATAGACGTTAGCCTTAGCCCTCTAATTCTGGGCTTTGGAAAATTCCAGTCATTAGGCCAGGTATGTTGGCACATGCTTGTAATCCCAACACTTGAGAGGCTGAGGCAGGAGAGTTGCTGTGAGTTTGAGGCCAGCCTGGAATACAAGTGAGTTCAAGGCCAGCCTGAACTGCATAGTGAAACTCTGTCTCAAAAGGCAAAAAAAAAAAAACAAAAACAAAAACCTGTTATTGTCAGCTTATATCCAAGAAGTTCAAGGGTTGGACCAGACTTTTGTTTTGCACTTGTTCTTACCCCTCCCCAGTGCAGGTGTGAGAGTCTAGCAGAGGTGAACACCCACCTTCGACTACATATGGAAAAAGCTGATGTGGTGAATAAAGCCCTTCGGGAAGATATGGAAAAATTGACAGTGGACTGGAGTCGGGCCCGGGAAGAGCTAATGAGGAAGGAGAGCCAGTGGCGGATGGAGCAAGAGGTAGGCAGAGCAGGGCTGTGTACCCTGGGTCCTGTCCTGGTCAGTCTTGGGAAGGGTTAGCTTCAGGACTTGGATGGGAACTAAGCAGTCATGGCGAAAGTCTCTGACCATCCTTATTGATGCTGACAGCTTTGCCCATGTTAACCATGCCTGGACTGGCAGCTTCACCAGTTAACGTCTTCTTAGTTCTACCATTGCCTGCCTAGCCTAGCTTTGCTAGTAGGTGGCATGACATAAAACAAGTCTCTCTGGAAACATGACCAGCTTAGGTTTTAGATAGATCTGGATGTTTATTGACTCCCTTTATCTGGAAGTTTGTATGTCTAGATGCTAAGGAGGTAGATGCTAAATTGAATGGTGAAAAAAGAACAGTTACAGCACCTGGGGAATTTTCAGATCCCAGCTAAAGGAAATGAATGTCTCCTGAGCCTTTACTCTGTGCTATGTGGTTTACTTGATTCTCCTTGTAATCTATGGTAGTAGCTCCCATTTAAGCAATTACTGTGTACCCTTTTCTCATCTAACCCAGAGGAAGGCTACTTACCATCGAGGGCCTTTAGCCCACTGTCAGCTTTATTAAACCTTTCAGCATAACCTGAATATAGACACCTATTCATGAACTGTCTCCTAAAAGTCCCGCCCAGCATTCAGGAGTAAATCCAAGACTCTTTGTTGGTAAAGGATAGTCCTCTGCCCTTGGATATGACCTGGGTTTCTGAACACACAGTTCTTCAAGGGCTATCTGAAAGGGGAACATGGTCGCCTTCTCAGTCTGTGGCGGGAGGTGGTGACCTTCCGACGCCATTTCCTGGAAATGAAGTCAGCTACTGACAGGTCAGTGTGGGGATGAGAAGGGAGGAGGCTTGCCCCTACAGATTCTGGAGTTGAGGCAGAAGCCCAGTGCTGTGTAGCAGGGGCATCAGGTGCCGGGATGGGATAGAAGGGGAGAGTTACCATTGGTTTCAGATCATTTGTCCCAGACCTGTCCCTCAGGCTTGTTGAACCCGATCTCCATGCTCCCTTCGTTGATCCCTATTGGAGTCTGCTCTTTTCCTTGCTTGTCTTCAGAGATCTGACGGAGCTAAAGGCTGAACATGCGAGGCTCTCAGGATCCCTGCTGACCTGTTGTCTGCGCCTGACTGTGGGAGCACAGTCTAGGGAATCCAGTGGGTCTGGGAGAATGGAGGAGAGTGAGCCAACCCAGCTGCTTCTGCTAGTAGCCAAGACCCAGGAACTGGAGAAGGAAGCCCACACCAGGAGTCAGGAATTAATACAGCTGAAGAGCCAAGGGGAACTGGAGAAGGCTGAGCTTCAGGACAGGTGAGATGGCTTGAGGGCCCAAGGAGCATCCACTGAGGGAAAGCTGACTTCCCTAGAGAGCTAGGCATAGAGAAGCCAAGAGCACGCCCAGCATGGGAGAGGAAGGAGATGTGGGGAGTCCAGTTGGAAATCCAGCACTGCCACTGGGGCTTGTTGCTGACCTCTCCCCTCAAACTAACTTATAGCTCAGTTTCTTTTTTGTTACTTTATAGTTAGCTGTGACTCGGCCCTCTGTCAACTCCTGACTACTTGCTGTTCCCAGAACAGCCGAGCTCTTCCTGCTTCTCTGCCTTTGTACAGGGAGACCTTGGGCTGGAATGCTTCCCTTGCTTTTCTCTGCCTTGTCATTTAGGGCACAGGTCTCATGTCATCTCGTCTGTTAAGCCTTCTCTGACCCCAGTAGCCTATTACATTTTTATGTTTCTGTGGTCTTTTTATAAGACTGTTACAGCATTAATTTAATTAATGCTGTAGTTTTTATTATTGTTATTAATTAGTTTTCATTGTTGGTGGTGGTCTGATTTAGTTTTGGTTAGTCTGATGGTTAGTCTGATTTAGTTTTTTGCTTATTGATACAGAGCTGGAGTTGAACATAAGGCCATGCTGTGTACACACTTTACCACTGAGCTCAACTGTTTTAATTTTGGGGTTATAATAAAATAGGCTTTTTAAAATGGTAATAAGAAGAGCAGGGACATAGCAGAGAGTCCCGTTGACTCTCAGGACAGTGTCCTATGGTTAAGATTGTTTCTCTGCCTATTGATGATGTACAGAAATTGCAGGGACATTTTATTTTGTTTTTGTTTTTGGAGACACTGAGAATCATGAAAACAGACCACGTCTTAGTTTTGTGTCTCTATGCTTTGCATTTCATCTGCCATCTGAAAGACATGTAATGAATGTTTTTTGAGTTAGGTTTTTGGAAACAGTATATAATAAAATTATTAAGACTTCTAAAACTTTAAACTTTAAGATTTTAATCTACTAGATGATATTCATTTAAGAAATACTTGTTTATCCTACTGCTCAGGTACTAAGTTCTAAAATACAATGTTAAGTGATAAAAATATTACTGGGCTTTGAGGTTAACATCAGGGAGATTGACTATACTCTCTCCCAAATGATCCCTCCTTGTTCCCTATCAGAATCAGAACCTTGGGCTGGAGGGACCTTGAGATTATCCCATGTGGCAATTCTGATGTTCTTATTGGCTTCAGGGTGCTTGACTTCAAGATCAAGCGAGGCCTGGAAGGGCCTGGGCCAGGGCTTTCCTTCAGCTCTCGGGCCCCCAAACACGTGTTCCAGCCTTGAGATGTGGTAAATCCCTGCATGTGTCTGAGTGGCTTTTGGCTCCCCCACCCCCACCCCAGTTCAAGGCTATAGCATCATGTATTTAGGGTGTGCAGAGGGGCTGGGGTGCACAAGGGATTTGGGGGTTGGGGCTGCAGTGGGAGTGTCTGTGTTGGGACTGGAGAGTGTTGTGTAATATCTCTGCCCACACCTGTGGGCTGGCCAGGTGATAGTGCTATGTTCTTCTCTTTAGGGTAACTGAGCTCTCTGCTCTGCTGACCCAGTCTCAGAAGCAAAATGAAGATTATGAAAGGATGGTAAAAGCTCTGAGAGAGACAATGGAGATACTGGTACATGATCCTGTGTCCTGGAGAGGACTTGGGAGGGGACTTATAGGTTCCTTGCCACTTATGGACACACAGTAGTCAGACAGCAGAGACCAGTTAAGTGGTCCTTGATGAAATCCTTCAAAGTGAAAACATATTTTGGCTACATTTGAAAATGAACTCATTAATTCATTCATTATTAATTGTTCACTGTCCCAAGTGTGTTCCTGTGGAAATTATAATATGCTTATCAGAGGGAGGTAGTGTATACATTAAGGGATATACTGTCATTCAGGTGTGTGGCACACACCTGTAATCCCAGCACTTGAGAATTTGAGGCAGTTTGAGGCCAGCCTGTACTACATAGCAAGACCCTGTCTCAAGAAAACAAACAAGCAAGAGGGGATGAAGTGAGAGAGAAAGACATTCTGCCACATTAGCAAATTACCAGGAGGAGGTTATGTAGAGGAGTATGGTAGTATTTAGTTTGCAGCAAAAAGACTTGAGGGAGAAATCATGGCTGCCTTTACATAGCTGAAGATCTAACACTGAGGAAAAGAAGGTTGAATTGTTTATTGTTTCCCAGGGCAAAACCAAAGTCAGGGTCTATGAGTTATGGGATAGTTTGGCTCACAACTAAAGCTATTCTTTTGAATAGTCTGCCTTGTGAAGGAACAAGGGTTTAGTCACTGACTGAACCTCTGTCATGGATGTTACCAAAGGGATTCTTTAGGTTGGCTCTAGGACTCTTTGGCTGCCTTCCATGTCTTCTTTCATCTCTTTGAATTTTCACCTCTCTGATGTTAAGCAGCTCTTGAACCCTTATCTACATCTATACCTGCAGTTTCATCCAAACTAAAGTCAGCTGTAAGCCAGACATGTGCCTTTCTTATTCCCTTTTGTCAGGAATTCGCCAAATTTGACACCCATACATCCATAAGCCTTATTTAATATAAATGAAGTGGACTGGGGTGTAAGAGTTCTGGTTTTCCAGTGCTGTTGTGTTTAGCTTTTAATACTGCATGGAACACTTGAGCTCAGCATTAAAGAAACAGTGAGGAATGGCAGGGACTGTAGGACCCTAAAAAATAAATGTCTCAAGCCAAGCATGGTGATGTTCTCCTGTAATTCTTGCACTCAAAAGGCTGAGGCAGGAGGGTCTTGAGTTTAAGGACAGCATGGACAACTTAGTGAGACCCTGTCTTAAAAAAAAGAAAAGAATAAATATCATCTTGAGGAGATATCCACTATTCAACTTTAGTAAACTGTTGCCATTTAGGAATGGGAACATTTGTTAACTCTTTGAAAAAAGCTAGAAATTCAGATTTTTATGTAAAATTTCTCAATTTATGGGGCTGGGAATTTAGCTCAGTGGAGTAAGCGCCTGCCTGGCAAGCATGAGGCCATGAGTTTGATCCCCAGTACCAAAAAAACAAAAACCAAAATAACCTCTGAATTTATAATTGTTGTCTCAATTTTTTTGGGGGGGGGTACTGGGAATCAAACTCGGGGTCTTGTGCTAGGCCTGCTAAGCAGGCACTGAGCCCACTGAGCTACATTCCCAGCCCTTGACTCAAATTTTATATAAGCTAAACAAACATAGTTGTAGGTCTATATCTCTAAAGCTTCACTAACATAAACACAGTAGGAAGGAAGAGAGGAGTCTTTAAGATGATTCTTGATTTGGGGTTAGTGGTAATGCATTTTCCTAGCTAATATGAGGCATATGATTTGAACACAAATCGTGTCAAAACAAAAACAAAGGTTTTTTTTAATCAGGAATCGAACTCAGGACCTCATGCTTGCCAGGGAGGCACTGTGCTGCTGAGCTATATCCTTGGTCCTAAACAAAGTATTTAGATTTGAGTCTAATGGTGTCTCCTAGTAACCTTAAATCTCAGACATTAATTTACTATTAGGAGACTGTAGCCACCCCCACCCAATAATAGCTCATGTGTTTTCAGCATTTGCTTTTTGTTTTTTTTTTTGTTTTTTTTTTTCAGTACTAAAGATAGAACCCAGGAGTGCACTGTACTAGTGAGCTATATCTCCACCCCTTTTCAGTCTCATTATATTGCCCTGTAGGATTTGAGATCCTCCTGCCTAAGCCTCCTTCAGTGTGGAGTTATGGGATGCTTGTTTGCCCAAGCCAGTACTCTGCTGAGTCATTTAGAGCCAGTCTGTCATGCAGGCTTCTAATTGACTTGTGAAGTACTTGCTGTTAATTATTCCTTCTTTCAAGGGAAAGGTTCAAAGGAGTTACATAAGGTGACCAAGCTAGTGATTGATAGATCAAGAACCCCAATCTAGTGAGTTCGATCCCCAGTACCAAAAAAAAAAAAAAAAAAAAAAAAAGAAACCCAATCTAGGCAGGTTTATTAAAACTTTTAATCACTTAATCTGAACTTTTTATCATTATATCACATTGTTTCTAGACTCCTTGGAAAAGTGGAGTTGACAAGATAGGCAATGAGCTGAGTGTGGTCATGCATGTTCATAATCCCAGCACTTAGGTTGAGGCAGCTGTGAGTCCAAGGAAGCCTGGGCTACATAGTAAGTTCAAGGCCAGTCTGACTACGTATCGAGACTATTTCAAAACAAAACAAAACAAAACAAGATAGGCAGTGAGAATTGGATTTCAGGTCTGGAATTATGTTTTCTCTTTTGCAAGGTTGGCTCTTAGTCTCTATTCTGCTCCCTGTGTAGGAAACAAACCACACAGAGTTAATGGAACATGAGGCATCTCTCAGTAAGAATGCCCAAGAAGAGAAGTTATCTTTGCAGCAGTTGATCAAGGATATAACCCAGGTACTGGTAAGCCCATTGCCTTAGTAACTAGATAATGTCTCACTCTTCTCCCCAGGGTGCTTTGACCCCTCAAAGCCTCTAGGTTTTCATTCTCTGAGGTTTGGGCTTAGAGCTTTGAGGGAATAAGTTCTCTGAGTCTAGTTGAAGAACAAACCCCCAAGGTAAGTATTTGTGCCCCAGTACTGTGTCGGGGACAGGCCCTCTTTGTTGTTGCCAGTTGCATTTCTCCAGCCACAGGCTGAATTCTGGTTTTGTCACTTGATATACTCTTCTTCCTTTGTTTCCTAGTGTATTACTTGTCACTGTGTGCAACCAGGGTGATGTAGAGGATGAATGATTGTTCAGAGACTAGACTTAGTTAAGTCGCTAAGAGATCCAGAGAGGCTATCTCAACCAAGAGCGCCCACCATTAAGGAGACTCCCAGAGCTCTCTGGGTTTTATTTAGAATATCAGTGTAAGTGAAAAAAGACCAAGAAAAACAGTTTGAGCAAGGAGCTGTCTCAAGGCTAGTCAGTTTTTCTTGGGGGAAGGGTAAGGACAATGCTCAGAAGCAACATGTTTCACTAATGTAAACTTCTTGTTGTTTAACCACTGGTTTCTTATAGAACCTGTGTACTTTTGCTCTGCAGTTTAACCATTCCGTCCTCAGCCAAGTCATTCACAGTTACTTTCCTATAGAGTGTTCTAGGCTACTTGCTGGTCCCAACTTGGAACCAGGAGGTTCTTCCAGGCTATAATGTAAGTTCCCTGTGGGGACTCCAGCCTTTATCAGTAGGGTGTTGACCCTGCTGTCTTGAGTTTCAGGCTTTGGTAGAAGAAGAGGACAGTATGATCCGAAACTCTGGTCATGAGAACTCCTTGGAATTGAACTCTAGTAGCTTCTGCCAGTTTGATTCCCAGGACCCAGGCAAAGCTGTTACTCTGGTACATTCGGTGCTGACTCAGAGACGCCAGGCTATGCAGGTGAGAACCCCAGCATTCCTTCTGGGAACCCACCCGCAGAGTGACCCCTGAAAGAGTATGGGTAACCCACCTCAGGGTGCCTAAACTGATTTGTTTCCCGGGTATCTCCTTAGCCTGGACTTCCCTTTTCAGATGACCAATTTAAGATGTTCAGTTGGTACCTCAAAATGTTCATTAGAATCTGCCTGCTTGTACTTGTGGGTAACAGGCACATTTTGAGTGCCAGTGGCATGCTTTGGTTTCCATGTAATCTTTGCATAGCAAAGAGCCCTGAAAGAGTATAGGTAAATGTCCTTCTATTCAGAGGGGCCCCGTTACACTTACCATCCCCCATTCCATTCTGCATTTGAAGACAACCAACTCTAAAACTCTAGAGCTGCGGAAGCCCAAAAACTCTGATCCTCTGACTTCTCAATTAGTCACATCTCTAGGCTAAGCTTACTCTTGTACCAGCCCCACCCTCCTTATCCAACCCTGCTTTCAGGCTTCTGAAACCCCTTCTTTGGCCTTGCTGTGTTGCTCATCGCCTCATTTCTGTTGCTATCCCTCCTCAGGACCTAAAGCAGCAGCTTTCAGGCTGCCAGGAGGCTATGAGTGTCTTGCAGCAGCAGCACTATCAGTGGGAAGAAGAAGGTGAAACCCTGAGACAGCGGCTGCAGATGCTCACTGGCGAGCGGGATGCACTGGCAGGGGAGACTGTGGGGCTCCAGGCAGAGGTGGACTCTCTCAGCAAGTGAGCCAGTGGGCTGTTTATCCCTCCCTTCCACCTGCAGTCAGGGTCCTCACCCATTGATCCAATCTCATTGTTGTCGATTGTCTCCTACTGCTGCCCCAACACCCAGGGCTGCTCAAGGATGCTTTCTTCCAGTTCCGCTTGTTGTTACAGAACAAGCTTTTAGGTTCTGGGTTCTTTGAAATTATGAAGAACAATTTCCCACGCAAAAGGAAAGGCAGACTGTTGAAAGGAAGCAAGCACTTCTCTCCTTTATCCCTGACATCTGTTTCATCTCTTATTCTCTGTCTGTTCATCTCTTATTTCCTCTTTTCAGAGAGCGACAGCTCCTGCAGAAGAGCAGGGAAGAACTGCAGCAGCAACTAGAGGTGCTGGAGCAGGAGGCATGGCGACTGCGAAGGGTGAACATGGAGTTGCAGTTGCAGGGGGACTCAGCCCAGGGGGAGAAGGAGGAGCAGCAGGAAGAGTTACACCTGGCTGTCAGAGAGAGAGAACGTCTGTAAGCGTGACCAGTTCCCTTCTTGCAGGGACCTGGCCTTCCATTCCACAGCCTCTCCAAGGCGCTTCCTTCTTATAGAAAGTGCGTTTAGACTAGCTTACTACTTCTTTTGCAGAATGATGAATATAGAAAAGTTCATCAGACTTTGCTGAACACCTACAGGGACAAGACACTGTGGGGAATACATAAAGGAATAAGACATGGGCCTTGATCACAAAAAGAGCATGCAGTTTAATGAAGACAACAGAAAGTAAACAACTGTGATACGAGGCTAGATGAAGTATGAGCTAAATAGAGCATCAAGTTTGGTCTTTTGGAAGCATAGGAGCAACAGTTAATGACTGAGGACCAGGGAAAGCTTTATGGAGGAGGAGGTATACTGTGAGTCAGGCTTTGACCTATTTTGACTAGCAAAAATGTGAGAAAGGCCAAAAGAGCAGAATAGCAAAGAAAGGGAGCAGGAAAGTTCATGGCAAGTTCAAAGTAGGCTGGGCTGCTAATGGGTTAGAAATACTGGAAAGTAGTAGGAAATGAACTCATCAAGAAGACGGGTCCAGAGTCACCGGCCCTGGCTAATCTGTAAATTTGCCTAAGTAATGTTGCAATAAAGAGCAGACACTTCAGAGTTGGTCAAAAGCTTGGTTTAGATTCTGGCCCTGTCATTTGAGCAGATTATTTTATCTGCAAAATGGGGACAATAGTATTTACCTTGAAGAGTTGTTGGAAAGATTAGAGTTGTATTTTGGAAAATGTCACCATAGAACCTGCCTATGCTAGGTCTTGAGTAGCTGGTAGTGGGGCATTTCTTCTTCACCCTTGGTGTGTTCTTCTTTTTCTTTGAGCCCTAGTTCCTTGTGTCTAGGAGATGAGAACAGTGGAAGTTTGAAGGCATCCTGCTGTAGAAAGGGGAAGGGCAGACGATCTGCAGAGATAATTACAGTTTTAAAATTTAATTTATTGTCATATGATTCAAAAATTATAAAACCATTTTAAAAATATACACAGAGAAGCGTCACTCTCATCTTTCCTTTCTCCATCACATTTCATTTCCCCCTATAGGTACTCATTTAAATTAATTTCTTATCTTTCCAGTGCTACTTTATGCAAATTTAAGGGTAAATTCTTTTTTTCCTCACTTTTTTGCGTAAAAGCCAGTGTGCTAAATACATTTCACTATACCTTGTTTTATTCATTTCCATTGCCTTAGAGATCATTCTCTATCATTCTTCTGTGTAGGAAAGAGAACCATATCCCTTTTACCTATTGTAATAAGTATATACCTGTTACCTGTTGGGACATGGCCCCTCCCAAAGACTTCTTCTATCTCCCCTCCTTTCTTTCTTAGTCAGGAGGTGCTGGTAGGCCTGGAAGCCAAGCAGGCAGAATCACTCAGTGAACTGATCACGCTTCGGGAAGCCCTGGAGTCAAGTCACCTGGAAGGGGAGTTACTGAGGCAAGAGCAAGCGGAGGTGACTGCGGCACTGGCCAGGGTATGTAGGCCTCCTCTTTACTGTCTGGGTGGGTGGCTTTGAAAGTTGTGTTCACAGAAAAGGGGCATTCAGCCTCCCTCATTCTTTACCCTGCACACCAAGGCCCCTGCCATGTCATTCCTCAATTATTAGTCTGCTTCTGGGTTCCTATCCTCTCAACATAACCTCTATATTGAAATTATATGAGTAGTCTAAAGTATAAATTTGGCTAAGTCAGTCTCTTATAGCCTTTCAGTGGCTTGCCAGCTCTGGTGCCACATTCAAAGCTCTTTGCCATCTGCCTCAAACTGCTTTTGGCCTCCCACTCCAAAACTTCATCCTAACTGTGTATATTCTTTGTACCTGCCACATAGCATTAATTACATTCCCAGTTATATCGTGTTCCTTCATGACTAATATTTCATACACTTTTTCTTCTACTGGGACCTCTTTCCCTCTTGAACCTCAAACTTTTCCTCATCTCTCAATGTGAAACCTAATTGTCAGCCCCTCTATCAAGCATTTTTGACTCCTCTAAGCTGAAGTAATGCCTTCTTTGAGTTCTCAGAGCCCTTTGTATTTACATTTTCTATGGCATCATTACAGTCGTACTTGTTCATGCATCCTTATGTCTGTGCCTCTATGCTGTGAGTTCCTCTTACTCCTCATGAACCGAAGGGAAGGGGTAAAGTGTTAGCTAATCACTGTAAATAAAAAAAAAAAGCAGGTGTTGGAAATGTGAACTCTTTACTGGGAGTAGGAAACTCTTTAACCCTTTCTTATTTCTAGGCAGAACAGTCCATTGGAGAGTTGTCCATTTCTGAAAACAGCCTGAAAGCAGAGGTTGCTGATCTTCGGGCTGCAGCTGTCAAGCTCAGTGCCTTAAATGAGGCTTTGGCCTTAGATAAAGTTAGGCTGAACCAGCAGCTTCTCCAGGTGAGCAATATTGTGCTTGATTCCCAGAGAAGGGCTGAGCCCTCCCTTACTGAGGCTATGCCATGGCAGAGTCCTTAAATGATCAGGCCCAAACAGGTTACCTACCTTCAAATGTAGTTCTGAAATGCCCAAAAGCAACATTTATAATGCAGAGAAGAGCAAAGGATTAGACTGAACCACTAAATACTCCTCTCCCACATCTCAGCAGAGTCAGTTTTGGGCTTTGGGGTAAATGATCCCAACTGGGAAGAGACCTATATCCTCTGAAAGCAAGACTAGAATTTTAATCCTATTGGGCAAGATATTAGCACTCACCAGAGAAGAATCTGTTGAAAAATCTAATTCCCAAAATATCTTCTCTGTCGTTTACAAGTTTAACTTAAAATTTTAGTGAGGGACTATCTTGCTACCCTGCTCTCCTGAGCCCAAGAAATATACAATGTGTCGTTTTTCTGAATTCTTGGAGAGCAGGATTTTGCCTTTTTTTTTTTTTTTTAAATCTTCATTGCCAGCTTCCAGCCTATGCAGTACCTAGAAAACAGGCACAGATCAAGTGAATGGATTTTCCTGTCTTGTATAAGCACTCTGGCGTCATCTTTGAGGCTGGATTCAGATCTCGGTTAGACTTTAGTCTAAGCATTTGAGATAGTGCAAGAAAACCATAACCACTCATCTTTAATATACCATGCCCTTTTCCCTTTTTGGCCAGTAGTTGGAGCAGGACAACCAGTCCTTGTGCAGCAGAGTGGAGGTGGCAGAGCAGGCGAGAAGCACTGTGCTAGTTGACCTGGCAGAGGCAGAGAAGAACAGAGAAGCCATGTGGGAGAAGAAAACTCAACTGGAGGCTCAGCTGCAAAAAGCCGAGCAGACCAGAGCTGAGCTGCAGGCAGAGCTCAGGGGCATTCAAGAAGAAAAAGAAGAAATTACAGAGAAATTAAGCGAGGTGAGAGGACAAAACCTACACAATTACATTAAGGTATACTACATCCTCCAGCCAGATGTGGTGGTGCATACCTGTAATTCTACCACTTTAGGAGGCAGAGGCCAAAAGATAGCAAGTTTGACCCCAGCTTGGACAATTTAGTAAGACCTTGTCTTAAAATGAATAATAAAAAGGTCTAGGGATATAAAGAGAGCTGGTAGATTGGGACTATATCTTAGTGGCACAGCACCTGCCAAGCAAGCACAAGGTCCTGAGTTCAGTTCCCGGTAACCAAAAAGAAAAAAAAAAAAAGAGAGAAGATTCTGAGTTCCATTCCCAGTACCACCCCCCCACACACAAAATACATGTTCATTAAAAAAACCAAAAACAATACATGTTCATTGTAAAAAATTAAAGTACTATAGAAATGACTCAAAGTGAAAGTCTTCCCGGAAATGACCAGTATTAGTAATTTATGAGATGTCTTCCCATTTTCAAAAGGAATTACTATGGTAATCTGTCTTAGTTACTTTTCTTGTTGCCAAGTCAAAATATCCAATGCCCACAGTTAAGGAAGGAAAGGTTTATTTAGTTCACATTTTGTAGAAGCTTCAGTCCATACCAGCTGGATCAAAAGCAGAGTGGCACGTGGCAGAGGGGCAGTGATTCATGACGGAAGAAGACAGCAAAAGCAACAAGAGCAAAAGGACAAAAACAAGCCTTTTTCTGCCCCTTTTATTTTACCCAGATTGCTGGAATTGGGGGTGGTGCCAATCCATTCAGTGGACTGATCCAGCAATCACCCACCCTTAATCTCAGCAGCTTGACTCCTAGTATTGAACTATGACTCAGTCACAAACTCTAGAATCAGCCACCTCCAAAAATGCCCCATCTAAAAGTGCATGAGACTCTGGGGGGACATCTAGACATAAACCGTAACAGGATCCTTAGCTGACTCCTCATTACTTTGTACCCCTCACTTTGAATTAAGTGCTTTACCTCTATGCTCTGCTACCACTTCATGCTTATTTCTGTCACTATATCCTTGATACTATTATTCATTTGTATGTCTTCAGAAGCAAAGCAGCATCTTTTTTTTTTTTTTAAACTGGGAATCGAACTCAGGACTTCATGCTTGCCAGGCAGGTGCTGTGCCACAGAGCTAAATCCACAGTCCCAGTATCTTTTTTGGAGACAAGGTGTTACTGTGTAATCAGGTCACTATGTAGCCCAAGCAGGCCACAAACTTGGAGGTTTCCTGCTTCAGCCTCCTGAGCGCTGAGATTGCAGGCACAGGTCACCATGCCTTTCCCAAGGCCATGTCTTACCTGTCTTATTCCTACTCTTTTACCTCAGTGCCAAACACAAAGTAAATTTTTATCTGAACCAGTGAATGACCTGGCTCAAAGAACATCTTTCTCTGCCACCAAACTACTCATTGCCTTGATAATTATACATAATCCCCCTTCTCAGAATCCCTTTCTCAGGACAGTGATCACTTTGTTCCTGGTATTGTATGTGTGTCTTACTTCCCAAAACTAAAAGCACCTCAGCAGCACGTCTGCTGTCTTTAGCAAGGGTCTTGCTTGTAGAAGAGCATTCTTCCTGAGCTGGGGGATCACTGGGTTGATGACCTGTGATTGAGCAATGCTCAGGGCTCTCAGTGCTGACTACAAAATCTCCAAGGAGCCAGCAGCCCTAACCTGGTGGTAGCAGCCCTCGGGTGATTCTGCCCCTCCTCTGCATCTTACTAACTTCTTTCCCTCAGTTTTGTCATCAACAGAAGGCAGCCGCAGCTCAGCTGCAGCAGCTGCATCAAGAGGTAGAGCGACAAGAAGAAGGGCTTGCGAGGGCAGCACAGGAAAAGGAAGCCCTGGTTCGGGAGAGGGCAGCTCTTGAGGTGCGCCTGCAGGCTATGGAACGGGACCGCCAGGACCTTACTGAACAACTTCTGGGGCTCAGGTAGGACACACACCCCATTCAGCACAGAGAGCTTTGCAAGGCAAGAGGTAGCCAAGGCAAGCTCTCTGCACTTGTGAGTTCTCAATGAGTTATGAATTTATGATCACCCCTAACTTCTCCAGGTAGCCAGTACCTAGAACCCAGCACCTCTTAAGGAAGAGGAAGGGACTGTATAAGTAAGATCTCTTACTGATTCCTGAACCTCACAGCTCAGCCAAGGAGCAACTAGAGAGCAGTCTGTTTGAGGCCCAGCAACAAAATTCTGTGATAGAGGTCACCAAGGGGCAGCTGGAGCTACAGATTCAAACTGTCACCCAAGCCAAGGAAGTAATCCAAGGTGAGAACCCAACTGGAATAGAGCACCATCCATCCTGAGGAACATTCAAAACCTGGAAGGCAGCAGGAGGTGTTTAGAGTGCTTCTCCAGCCAGGCCTTGGAGATGGGACCTTCCTATAAGGGAAGCAGGAGACTATTGGGTAAATTGGGAGCAAAGGCTCAGAGAGCTGTTCCCGTCCCTGGCATCCTAGGGGAGGTGAAGTGCCTGAGGCTGGAACTGGACACTGAACGAAGTTGGGCAGAGCAGGAGCGTGATACAGCAGCTAGACGGCTGGCCCAGGCAGAGCAAGAGTGGCGGGCTGCCCTAGAGCAGCAGAAAGCAGGCCACCAGGAGGAGGTGAACCGGCTCCTGGAGAAATGGGTAGGTAATGGATGTCGCTGGAGGATGGGAGAGGTAGACATGGCCACTGTTCAGTGTGGTTGACTCTTGGCATAGATACTGCTGCTTATAAGATGTCACCAAGGTATAAAATCCAACTTCTAGCTGGGCACAGTGTTGCATGCCGCTTATCTCAGCATTTAGGAGGCTGAGGCAGGAGGATCACCATGAGTTCAAGGCTAGCCTGGGCTTATTTACTACGTAATTCAGAACAGCCCAGACAACATAGTGAGGCACAGTCTCAAAAACAAAGAAACAAACAAGTCCAATTTCTAGCTTTTTCTTTTATATGGTACTGTGGATCAAACCTAGGGCCTTTGCACTAAGCTACATCTCCAACTCCCCACCATTACCATCCTTGGGTTTTTTGTTTTGTTTTGTTTTGTTTTTAATTTTGAGACAGGTTCTCATGAAGTTGACCAGTCTACGCTCAGACTTGCAATCCTCCGCCCTCAGCCTCCCAGCACACTTGGATTATAGACATGCACCACCACACACCCAGCTACCTTCTAACTATTAAGTGAGTTAATATATTCACTAAAAATAGTTTCTGGCAAAAACCAGATCAAATGGTGCATACCTATAACCCCAAAATAAAAATGGCTAGAGATTGGGGCCAGGGATGTAGCTCAGTGGCACAAGTGCCTACCTGATAAGCATGAGGTCCTGAGTTCAATTCCCAGTACCATAAAAATAAATAAATAAAAAATTAAAAAATGATTAGAGGTGAAGTTCAGGGTTTCATCCCCAATTTTAAAAAAGTAGTTTCTGTCATGAACAAGCTCTGTATTTGTGTTAACCATCATTATTGAGGTGTGTGGAGAGAGAGAGAAATTTGAGTGATAGAATCAAGGGCACTCTTAGAAAAAAATAAAATTAATAACCTTGGGATTAGCGGTTATTATACTGCCTCAGGAAAAATTGTACTATATTGTCTCGTATTGTTTCACTAAGTTGCCAAGTCTGGGCTTGAACTTATGATCTTCCTGCCTCAGCCTCAAAAATAGGTAGGATTATAGGCGAGCTCCACCATGCTCAGCTAGAGCGGGGATTGTTACATCTCACTTTATAGATCAGGAAACAGGCTTAACGGGGTAACTAGGGCATAGCTCAAGATAGTACAGTCCCATGCCAAACCAGTTCACTTTCTGATCTCTCCCCACTCACTGGATTCTAATAGTGTTTCCTTCATGTGGCCAGGAAAAAGAACGCTTCCAGCACCAGCAAGAACTAGACAAGGCTCTGGGAAGCCTAGAGAGGGAAAAGGTGGAGCTGGAAATGAGGCTGAAGGAGCAGCAGACAGAAACAGAGGCCATCCGGCTGCAGAGAGAAGAGGAACGGACCCAGGCTGACAGTGCGCTTTGCCAGGTGGGAAGCTAGAATGAGCAGTTCATTCATCTATGATCCGCTGACCTTTGACCACTCTCTTTTTCCACTCCTAAGCGTGGGCTGTTGAGGGGCTTTAAGAAAGAGTGTGTCTACCTTACCGCCAGCAAATAGGGATCCACACTGTTAGCCACAGGGCCAGCAATATGTCATACTTCCTGAGGGAGGGCTGACACTTACCACATCCTGTCAGCTTGCAAACCAGCGGCAGTCTTGCACTTCCTGGTTCTCAGTCAATGGACTCAGACTTTCTGTTTGCTGGAAGAACCCTAGAGCAGCTGGGATGTGCTTATGCCCTCCTGAGTGAGCACGGTAACCCTGAGCCCACAGGCCCTTGCTCCTCCTTTCCCTCTGCAGATGCAGCTGGAAACAGAGAAAGAGAGAGTGTCCCTCTTGGAGACACTGCTGCAAACCCAGAAGGAGCTGGCAGATGCCAGCCAACAACTGGAACGGCTGAGGCAGGACATGAAGGTTCAGAAGTTAAGGGAGCAGGTATGGAGAGTGGGCATGGGTGTTCTTTCCCCCATTCAGCAGTGCAGAGTTCTTTGGCACTTCTTATACACAGACCCTGAACTGTAGGTGCTGACACATGACAAGTCCATAAATGTGGGGCCCGATAGTGTGACAAACATGGTCTCTGCCTTTAGGGAACTTATTTTCTGGTGACAGAGATAGCTGACAAATGAGGAGACATAAAATAAATGAGATGATCACAGATTGCAACAAGTGTTATAAAGGAAAGAAATAGGATAGTGTAATTGAGAGAATTCAAGGCAAGATGGCCAGGGAAGGTCTTGCAGAGAAGGGACATTTGAGCTGAGACTTGAAGGTTAACTAGAAGCCATCCTGCCAGGCATGATAGCACATCTGTAATCCCAGCACTCAGGAGGCTGAGGCATGAGGCTCACTGAGCGTTCAAGGCCAGCCTGAACTGCATAATGGGACCCCATCTCACAAAAGACAAAAAAAAAAAAAAAGTGCAGCAGCTAGGAACCCTTCCAGCAGAGAATTTAGCTGTCACAGGGCCAGGACAGACTAAAAGAAAGTCAAGGACAAGAAGCAGGCGTATGGCTTGGTACAAATGGAGAGGTAGGCAAGAGTCCTTACTCAGCCATAATAGGAGCTTGGATTTTGTTCTACAGGCAGTGAAAAACTGTTGGGTCGTATTTAAAAAGCAAGTGTAGGACATGATGGTATGTATTTTTATTCATATGTGTGTATATATTTTTTTTTCTTTTGTGGACGTATACTACCACTGAGCTGCATTGCTTTACATGTATCTATCTATCTATCCATCTGTCATCTTGGTTCACGAACTCAGTTCTCTCCAGCATTCTGGTTACAAACCAGCCGAACTGGGTGAAAACCAAGTCAAATTTCCCCATAAGGTCAACATTGAACCTGACCATTGAATTTGATTTGGTTCTTGTCCAACTCAGTTTGAGACCAGAATCATGAAAAGAATCAAGTTTTTGAACCAAGGCACCACTGTATGTAACTAGCAGCTGAGTGGAGAACAGTGCATTTGGGGTGAGAGGGCTGGCATCAGGTGGAAGGAGGCTGTTCAGTAGTCCAGTGACAGATTGGATCCTAACCAAGAAATAGGAGGTGATGAGCTGAGATGGAAACAACATGGGTTGCTGGCCTTTGCCACAATTTTTGCCAACCCAACAGAAAAACTAGACCCAGGCCCCTGTGGGAGCTTTCCCACACTCACTGATATCTTCTCACCTTGGCAGGAGACCACTGGGATGCTGCAGACCCAGCTCCAGGAGGCTCAGAGACAACTGAAGAAGACAACTCAGCAGCACAGAGATGACCTTGCTGCCCTCCGGGAAGAGGGCAGCACCCTACTGCAGGACAAGATAGATCTGCAGAACCAGGTCCCCACCTCCTTACCCCACCTCAAAGCCTGTCCTGGTACAGCCAGGTCTTCCCATTCCCATCCACAGGTTGCAGAGAGCTGCAGCCCTGCTGCCTGAGCTTGGCAGGGGAAAGTGTGCTGGAGAGAAAATGGGCCCCTCAGAGCCCTAGGACAGTTCAGTTGCCCTATGTATCCATGGGTTCCACTCCATAGATTAAAGTAACAGCCAACAGAAAATACTTGGAAAGAATCGCATCTGCACTGAACATGTACAGACTTCTTTCCTGGTGCCCTAAATAATAGAGCATAACAACTATTTACATAGCAGTTACATTGTATTAGGTATGATAAGTAATCTATTGACAATTTAAAGATTATAGGATGCTGTGCATAGGTTATATGCAAATACTATGCAATTTTATACAAGGAACTTGAGCATTTGCAGACTTTGGTACTCAAGAAGAACTGGTTCCAAGATACCCCAGGACACTGTAACCTCTGACTGGAGTGAGCACGTTGTATAGATTGCTTTTCCACCTGAGAATCGTATATCAAATGATCAGAGGTTTTTTTTTTTTTTTTTTTTAAGCATAATCACTATACCGTTACCCATTGTTTTGCTTTGGGGTAGAATTCTGTACAGCCAGGATGTTTTTCTTATCTGCCCTTACCCAGCATTTGTGAGATGGTGAAACCAGTGGCCAGGCTGAATGGTATTGAGGGAAGGTGGTTAAGGAGAGTGGGTAGGGATGGATGGAACATTCAGAATATTGGAGCAAGGCCACTGACTGGTGTACTTCACAGGACCCAGAAGCCTTCTCCCATGGCTGCCCTGCCAGCTGATCCTTATGTCCTTAATTTTCCAGGTGGAGAACCTACGGTCTCAGCTGGTGGCCCAGGAGGATTCCCACAGGCTGGTGGAGCAAGAGGTTCAGGAAAAGCTGAGAGAAGCCCAGGAATGTAGCCAAATTCAGAAGGACCTGGAGAGGGAGAAGGCTAGGTAGGCTAGAACGCCATGGAGTTTTGCCTCTCTGGCTGAAACAGTCACAGTGACTTTGAAAGTTCTTCACTTGGGTCGCTTTGTCTTTCATGTCTTCAGCTCTAGGGTGTATATGTAGCCATGTAGATAGGACCTGGCCTCATCTTCAAAAATTACACTTAGTAAAGATTCATTTAGTAAAGATTTAGAGAATACCTATTATGCACCAGGCACTGAGCCAGAGTTGGGGATACAGTGATGAACAAGATAGTGTGGCTCTACCTCAACAGCATTTATGGTTTTGTAGAGAAAACTTTAATCAAATAATTTTTCAGTATGAGGCAAAGAAATGGTGCCGATGTGGAGATAAACAGAGAGACCTACTTTTTTGTTTGTTTCTGTTTGTTTTTTGAGGCAGGGCCTGGCTATGTAGTTTAGGCTGGTCTTGAACTCACTATGTAGCCCAGACTGGCCTCAAACTTGCAGCAATCCTCCTGCCTCAGCCTCCAAAGTGCTGGGATTGAGGCATGTGTGATCACACCCTGTAAGAGACCTACTTTGGAAAGTTGTTCCTCAAGGGGTTGTATTTAAACTGAACACTGAAGGAAGAAATGGAGCAAAGGGGTGAAGGAGTGTTATATAGCAGCAATAAAAATCATGCTCTTGCTCGAAGACCCTGAGGCACATGAAAACTTACAGTGTTTAGTGAGACTCAGGGTATGATGTAACTGGATTATGGCAAATGAAGCAAACAGGAAAACTCCATACCATTTACAATGTTGTGGGTCATGGAAAGGAGTTTGTAGATTAAGTTTCATAGGAAACCACTGGAGAATTTCAAGGAGGGAAATTGACTTGATTGATTGATTGATTATAATACTGGTGATTAAACCTAGTGCCTTTGAACAGAGCTATATTCTCAGCTCTTTTTGTTTTCTACTTTGAGACAGGGTGTCACTAAATGGACTAGCTTGGGCTTGAACTTGCAATTCTCCTGCCTCAGCCTCCCAGAGTACTGGAATTCCAGGCATTTCCCATCTTGCTGCACATAATCCAATTTATGATGTACAAGAAGAAATAGCTAGGCATGGTGGTACGTGCCTGTAGTCCCAATATTTGGGAGGCTGAGGCAAAAGGATCACTGAGAATTCAAAGCCAGCCTGGACTCAAAGAGGGTGATGTGGGACAGTAATGGCATAAAATATCAGAAGTGAAATTTAAAAATTCAAAAAGGAGAGGAGCATGTACTCTCAGTAATACAAGAGTTTGGAAAGGGACAGATTCTTCTGGTGATGACCCTCAAGGCAGGAAGACAAATCAGGAGTCTGGTACAGGTGGGAACTACTGCTGCACAGGGTCAGTAGTGGGGATGGAGGAGACAAGGAATATAGCGGAGATAGGATGAAGCAATACTATGCAGATGTGGATTGGATGTGTGTGGAGCAGAGGGGAACTGCAGAGTGGTCCAAGTTTCTGTGCTGGGGCACAGGTGTGGACAGAGGTGCCATTCACTGAGCAGGGAATGTAGTGGGAGGCACAGAAGGAACATGAAGATTTGGTATACTGACTTTGAAGTACTTGCATAGAGGTATGTGGAATTTGCCAGAGAACAATCAAGAGAAGTTGAAACGAGGCACTGTATGCCTGAAGTACCTATGGGCACTGAGTAGGTGCTCAGTAGGGGCAGTGGTTTTTTTTTGTTTTTTTGGGGTTTTTTGTACTGGGAATCGAACTCAGGACCTTGTGCTTGCCAGGCAGGCGCTTGTGCCACTGAGTTGTATCCCCGGCCCATAGAGGGCAGTTTTATCATGACACTCTAAACATTATCATTACTGCTTCCATTTTAATTCTTAATGCTATGATTAGCTCCGATGAAAAGGCAGTTTCTCACTCCCTGAGAGAATTGTCTAACCCTCTCACCCCTTTCCTTCTAGCCTGACTCAGTCACTAGTGGAAAAGGAACAGAGACTCCTTCTTTTGCAAGAAGCTGATTCTGTTCAACAGCAACAGCTGAGTTCCCTGCGCCAGGACATGCTGGAAGCCCAGGAAGGGCAGAAGGAGCTCAGTGCCCAGGTACCTGCCACTATGGCTCTGAGCCCTACAGCAGTGGAAAGTCAGTCTTGGGCAAGATCGGGGATGGGGACCATGACCCAGAGATGAGAAAAGGGAAGCTGATGGCCTGGAACATGGTGCCCAGGTGGCCTGGTTCATCCATGAGTGTGTTTGATGTGGTTGGCAAGGTGCTGTTGGGGGAATAGAGCATGAAGGAATAGTCTAGTTCAGGCAGACAGCAGCAAGACTCCAGGGACTCAGTCTGCTCACAGTGGGCCCTTCAGCCTGGTCCAGAGGGGAGACAGAACTGGGATGGTGCAGGGGCTGCTAGTAATGGATAAGGGCACCAGTCTGCTAGTAGTCCAGAGCTTGCTGCTACTACTACTTTCTAGTTGTGTGAGCATTGGCTTCTTCATCCGTAGGGTGAAGTTCTTAGGTACGATGGTAATATGTAAGTAGGCTCAAGAACACGGTAAGTAAGTATGGTGACGGTTTTAGGCTCATTAGGGTTTCAGGGCAGAGTTCTAGTCAAAGCAGGAAGCTGTCATTCTGCCTGGGAAACCAGGTCAGAACCCATTAGCATGGGCCCAGGTGTCAGAGTAGAGGAATATTCATTTCAGGGACCTCCCTACTTGCTAGAGAGCTGAACATGTTCAGATGCTCCCAGGTTGGGACCAGCTTTACAGAGGGGTTGAGTGGGGTCAGGCCTGGGAGGTCTGAGGAATCCTCTTCCTCTCTGATAGGTGGAATTACTGAGGCAGGAGGTCAAGGAAAAGGAGACTGACTTTGTGGCCCAGGAAGCACAGCTGCTGGAGGAGCTGGAGGCCTTGCGGATCACAGAGCAGCAGCTGCGAGCTTCCCTGTGGGCCCAGGAGGCCAAAGCCACCCAACTGCAGCTACAACTGCACAGCACAGAGAGCCAGCTGGAGGCACTGGCCGCCGAGCAACAGCCTGGAGCCCAGGCCCAGGCCCAGCTGGCCAGCCTCTGCTCTGTTCTGCAGCAGGCCCTGGGGTCTGCCTGTGAGAAGAGGCCTGCGCTGAGGGGTGGGGGAGACTCTGCTCCCTTCCTCTGGGGCCCTGAGTCAGGTGAGGCAGCCACCCAAGAACTAAATCCTTTGGGCCAAATCTAGGCCTCACCTAGGGAGAAGGGGAGGGGAGTGCATTTCCTCAGGCAGTATTGTATCAAAGTTAGGGCCATAGGCTCTGGAGTTAATTCTAGGTGCGTTTGAAGCCCAAGGGTAACCTTAGGGTAATGCATGGGGTCTTGAGGAGCTCTGCAAACTGTAGACAGTGTAGTTTTGTGTAATTTTCCCCTTCCATTTGCTAACCCTGTGTCCTTGGGCTAATTTCTCTGAGCTTGATTTTTCTTGACTAAATGAGGATGTTAAAAGTACTTCAGGATTTTTCTAGAGAGTACATGTAAATAACTTGCATAGTTCCTGGGATCGTTTAGTGCCCACCACAGTGCCTGGCACATAGAAAAGCAGAAGGCAAAAAAAAAAAAAAAAAAGGAAAAAGAAAAGCAGAAGGCATATGATGACTGAATGGCTGCCCTTTGAGGATTAGAGAGACCAGTGGAAAGGCCAAGGCTAGGTCTACGGAGGGAGGGCTGTTTCTTTGCATAGTGGCAAGCCGATGAAGGTTTTCTCATTTCTCCAGACCAAAATGGAGCTAGAAGCCTCTTAAAGAGAGGGCCCCTCCTGACAGCTCTCTCAGCTGAGGCCGTGGCTTCAGTCCTGCACAACCTTCACCAAGACCTGTGGAAGACACAGCAGGCCCGGGTATGTTGTCTGCCCTCCTTTCTTTTTTTTTTTTTTAAAACAATCCACCTCTGCCTGAAAAGCCTGGCACATAGACTCATGAAGCTGTTTGAACTGCTTTCTTCTGAGACCAAGATGGGATGAGTTCCCCCTCTATCACTGACTATCTAGCAACCATGACTAAAGCACTTGGCTTTCCTGGACCTTGCTGTTACTTTCAGAAGAGGAGGAGAATATTATCTGACCCACAGGTTTATCTTGAGGATAAATGGGTGTTGTTTTGAGAAGCTCTGCAAACTATAATCCCTGAACATAGTCCAGTTTTGTTTTGCATAATTTTTTTCTCAACCATGAATTTGGAAACCCAGCAAGTTGGGGATCACTGAGGTTGCTGTTTATGCAGCATTTAGGACCTAAGACTAAACTAAAGATCCCACAAATCCCACCTGACTGTGAACCTGTCAGTCAATACAAATTGAGTGCCACCTATATGCTGGCCACTCTCGCTTGGGGATATGAAAAAGAAAAAAGACCTGACCTGTGCCCTCCAGAGACTGACATGGTGGGGCACTAAAATGCATCTTTTCTCCCCCCTCCCCAGTACTGCAAATTGAACCCAGGACCTTTGCATCCACAGCCCTTTTTACTTTTTTTTTTTTTTTTAGACAGGGTCCCTTTTTACTTTTTGAGAAAGGATCTAAGTCACTAAGGTACCCAGACTAAGCTGGAAATTGCAGCTTTCCTATTTCAGTTTCCAAGAGTTCTGGGCTTATAAGCATGAGCCATCATACCTGTCTCCAAACTGTGTTCTAAGAGAGAGCAAAACGAATTGAACTGATTGGGGCAGGACCAGATGACAGACTCTGGAACTATGAGGAAGGGGCAGTCCATTCTGGCTCAGGGAGGGGCGGAGGGAAGGAAGAGGACCCTGGGACTAAGCTTTGAAGTAGGCATTCCGGAGGGAAGAGGGCCCCAGAACAGCACCGTGAGCAGCTGTTTCCAGACTCAAAGGTTAGACGGGCTTTGCAGTCCCTTCAGGGAGCTACATTTGAGTTCAGGGGTAGGAACTGAGCAGTCATCCTGGGAGTGGAGGCTGAGAGGGAAGAGCGGGCTTGAGCGGGCTGAGCCAGCTTTGTTGCAGACAGGGAACTCACCTGCCTGCCTTTCCCAGGATGACCTACAGAATCAGGCTCAGAAGATGGCACAGCAGCTCACTGAGGCAGAGGCTGAGAAGACCCAGGTCCATTCAGAGTTGCAGGACCTAAAGAGACAGCTCTTGCAGAGCCAGGAAGGTGAGCCATAGGCGGGTGGGCAACTTCAGAGGGAGGATAGGCAGGAAGCCTAGGAGGGGCAGGAACAGCCCAGCAACTACTTTGTACTGGTTACCCACAACTGTGAGATGGTATTTAAGGTGTTTTGCAGAGGAGATGAGCTCCTTAAGCTTCTCTTCTTCTTTACTTAGCCTTTGAGGCCCATCCTGCAAAAAGGAATTTGAGGAAAGATTTGATAAACTGAGATAAGGAGATAGCCAAAAGATAGCTTCCTTTTTCTGTCTCTATGGGAGATGAATGTGGCAGGCAAGGTGGCCTATGCCTATAATCCCAGCACTTGGGAGGCTGAGGCAGAGCACCTCAAATTCAAGGCCAGCCTGAAAGACATAGTAAGACTCTTATCAAAATTAAAAAAAAAAAAAAGGCTAGGTGTGATAGTGTCTATAATCCCAGCACTCAGGAGGCTGAGGAAGGATTACTGCGAACTTGAGACTAGCCTGCACTTCATAGCAAGATCCTGACTAAAAAAAACAAAAAACAAAAAAAACCCTTTCTGTCATTTATCCATGTTATTTGTTTTTATCATTTTCAGCTATGTACCCAAGATTAGCCTGGGATAGTGCTTACTTGGGAGGCAGCTAGGAGAATAATCCAGATCTGCACCTCAGCCAGCAGCTGGAAAGAGTGGGGACCACTTGGAAAGGAAAGGAGAGGGAAGGGTCTTAAGGCTCAAGTTTCTGCTGTGGGTGAGAAAAGGAAAACTTGAGGAATGTCTAAGCCTTTTAGAGACTATTTGGGCTCTCTGAGGCCCATACAAGTACACCTGGATTCTGAGGAATCTTGCAGAAATGAGGGACAGTCAGAAGAACCACCAGGGTTTCTGAGAACCTCTATAATATCACATCACCACGGGGTTGGAAGGGACCTCTAATATTGGCTGGCTTAACCTGTCTGCACTCCAGCCCTGAGGATATGTGAGTGAGAAGAGTAAGGAGAGTTAGTATAATTAACATGCCGTGCTGGGGCTAGCAGCAGACACAGATGTGAATCTGGAAACAGCAAGGAGTCTTAAGCATCTCGCAGCAGCTGGCCGATGGGTGATGACTTTGAATGCTGGGAGTAATTCTCTCCCGTTGGCCTTCTTCTCCTTTGGTTTTCTTCCCCATCCTCCATCTGTCTCTACACCTCTATGTTCTCCTGTACCTTGCCTTGGGCCTGACTCTACTACCTCTGTTCTTCCCAAAGAGAAATCCAAGTGGGAAGGAAAACAGAACTCCCTAGAATCTGAACTGATGGAAATTCATGAAACCGTGGCGTCCTTACAGAGTCGCCTTCGGCAAGCAGAGCTTCAGAGAATGGAAGCCCAGGTAACATGGTACTGGTTTGGGGTAGGGTGGGGGTGTAGCCTCAGGAGCCACCCCTTAGGACCCCAGGCTCTAGCTTCAAGACCCTCCTTGGCCTGTGGTCACATGCACAAGGCTTAGTTCTTCTGATATGCCCATGTCTCTCAGGACCATTAAAGTTATAGAAATCCTCCAGTTACTCTGTGAGTTGAGGTTTGGATTTTGTCCCTTGCCCTGAAGGACTAGAGTCTGGGATTGTTCATTTGTACCAAGCCATTTCCTTTTGGTACAGAGTCCCGGGAAGTGCTAGGGACACTTTTTTAATAGGATCAGCTTAAGTGGAATACATCATTTATCTTGCCCAAGTCCCTGCCACAGCTAATGCTACAAAATAAGGAAGCATTAGGCTAGTGCTGGAGTGAGGCATCAGAGAAGTCATGTTGTCTATGCTGGCTTTGGCTCTTGTTTTCCAGAATGAGCGAGAGTTGCTTCAGGCAGCCAAGGAGAAGCTGGCAGCCCAGGTGGAGCATCTGCAAGCAAGTGTTGCGGAAGCCAGGGCTCAGGCAAGTGCTGCCGGGGTTCTGGAAGAAGATCTGAGAACAGCTCGCTCAGCACTGAAACTGAAAAATGAAGAGGTGGAGAGTGAGCGAGAGAGAGCCCAGGCTCTGCAGGAGCAGGGCAAGCTGAAAGTAGCCCAAGGGAAGGCTTTGCAGGAGAATTTGGCTCTGCTGGCCCACACCCTATCTGAAAGAGAAGCAGAAGTGAAGACTTTGCAAGGAGAAATCCAGGAACTGGAGAAGCAGCGGGAAATGCAGAAGGCTGCTTTGGAACTGCTGTCTTTGGACCTGAAGAAGAGGAATCAAGAGGTGGATCTGCAGCAAGAACAGATTCAGGAGCTAGAGAAGTGTAGGTCTGTCTTAGAGCACCTGCCCATGGTAGTCCAGGAGCGAGAGCAGAAGCTGACTGTGCAGAAGGAGCAAATCAAAGAGCTGGAAAAGGATCGGGAGACCCAGAGGAATGTCTTGGAGCGTCAGCTTCTGGAGCTGGAGGAGAAAGCCCAAGTAATTGAATCTCAGAGAGGACAGATTCAGGATCTGAAAAAGCAGTTGGTAACTCTGGAATGCCTGGCCCTGGAATTGCAGGAAAGCCATCACAGAGTAGAGAGCCAGCAAAAGGTGATTGAGGAGCTGGAGGGCCAGCGGGAAATGCAGAGGGTGGCTCTGACCCATCTCACGCTGGACCTGGAAGAAAAGAGCCAGGAGCTGCAGGCACAAAGCAGCCAGATCCATGAGCTGGAGAGCCACAGCACCCTTCTGACAAGAGAGCTGCAGGAAAGGGACCAGGAGGTAAAGTCCCAGCGTCAGCAGATGGAGGAGCTGGAGAAACAGAAAGAGCATCTGACTCAAGACCTTGAGAGAAGGGGTCAGGAGCTGCTGCTGCAGAGAGAGAGGATTCAGGTCCTTGAAGACCAGAGGACACGACAGACCAAGATCCTAGAGGAAGATCTGGAACAGATCAAGCTGTCCTTGAGAGAGCGCGGCCGGGAGCTGGCTTCTCAGAGGCAGTTGATGCAGGAGCGGGCAGAGGAGGGGAAGAGCCCTAGTAAAGCACAGCGCGGGAACCTGGAGCACATGAAGCTGATCCTGCGGGATAAAGAGAAGGAGGTGGAGTGCCAGCAAGAGCACATCCAGGTACTTGAGGAGCACAAGGACCAGCTGGAGCAGCAGCTCCAGGGCCTGCACAGGAAGGTAGGTGAGACCAACCTGCTCCTGACCCAGAGAGAGCAGGAAATAGTGACTCTGCAGCAGCACTTGCAGGAAGCCAAGGAACAAGGAGAGCTGAAGGAGCAGTTGCTTCAGAGTCAGCTGGAAGAGGCCCAGGGAGCCCTGGCCCAGAGGAACCAGGAACTTGAGGCCCTGCAGCAAAAACAACAGCAGGCCCAAGCCCAGGAGGAGAGTGAGAAGCAGAAGGCCAGTGTACTCCAGGCAGCTCTGGAACAGGCCCATGACATATTGAAGGAGCACCAGGAGGACCTGGAGGAGCACAGGGAGCAGGTGCAAAGGCTCCAGGAAGAGCTGGCAGTGGAGAGACGACAGGTACAGGCCTTGGAGGAGGTGTTGGGAGACCTAAGGGCTGAGTCTCAGGAACAAGAGAAGGCTCTGCTGGCCCTTCAGCAGATGCGTGCTGAGCAAGCACAGGAGCATGAGGCAGAAGCAAGGGCCTTGAAGGATAACTGGCTGCAGACAAAAGCCACACTTAAGGAACAGGACCAAGAGCTGGAGGCTCTGCGAGCAGAAAGGCAGTCCTTCCGGCATCGGGAGGCAGCTCTGCAAGAGGCCCTCAGCAAGGCCCAGGTTGCACTGCAAGAGAAAGAACAATGCCTTCTTGAGCAAGCAGAGCTCAGCCGTAGACTGGAGACGGATACCGCCACCTTGCAGGCTGCCCTGGATGCCTGCCAGGCACATGCCCAGCAGCTAGATGAGTCCTTGAGGATGCGGGAAGGTGAGATCCAGCAGCAGGATCTCCGACACCAGGAGGATGTGCAACAGCTCCGGCAGGCACTTACCCAAAAGGATGAAGAACTGAAGCATCAACAGGAACAGGGGCAGCTGCTGGAGAAGTGTCTGGCCCAGAGGGGCCAAGAGAAGCAGAGTCTGGAGCAAGGGAAAGAAGAGATGAGGCACCTTGGTGAGAGCCTAAGAGAGCTACAATGGACTCTAGCCCGAAAGGAAGAAGAGATTTTGGAGCTAAGAGCAGCCCAGCAAAAGAAGGACTTGGAGGCCTCTCCCCCTAGTCACAAAGCCTCCCCAGTGGAGGAGGAGCCATCTCCAAAACTGAATTGGGACTTGGAGCGACTGCAGGTAGCCCTGAGGCAGACGGAGGCCAGGGAGATTGAGTGGAGGGAGAAGGCCCAGGACTTGGCACTGTCCCTGGCTCAGAGCAAGGCCAATGTCCACAGTCTGCAGGAGGTAGCCATGCTGCTACAATCTTCTGTGCTGCAGCGGGACTCAGAACAGCAGAGGCTGCAGGTGAGTCACTCCAGGGGAGTAAGGGCTGGGACCAATCAGGCTGACCTCAGAGGCTGCCTTTCACTCCAGGCCTTGTGGCACTCAGAGGATGTAAGAAAGCGGATATCATGAGCACCCAACATGAGCAGAGCTCAGCCTACATACAGTGCTGATCTGTAAGCCAACCTCTGTCTCTACCCTCGGAGCTAGTCTAGATGAGCAACTATGTTCAGGCAGTCAGTGCCTAATAGAAAAGCGCCAGGTGGTCCATGCATACTGGAAGGACACCTAGCCTCTCCTGGGGGTGAGTCCCAAAAGCTTCCTGGTAAAAGTGGGGTTGAAGGTTAGATATGAATGGATCAGTTAGGAAGTAGCCAAGCACAGGTGGGGGTAGAGCTTTCTGGGGAAGAGGAAGAAGAGGGATAGAGAGCATATAGAGTGGCTGTTTAGGAGGTGCAGGGGCACAGAGGGGCAGCTGGAAAGAGAAGAGAGGACACCAGAGGCCACAGCATTCAGAGCTCAGAAGTCACCCTAAGACCTGGGTCTATAGCAGGAAAGTTTGGGGTGAGGAAGTGACATGATCAGAGACAGTTTAAAAAGATCACTCAGGCCACCATATGGAGTAGCAGTAGATTGGGGGATGCCAACTGAGAGAATATAATAGAAATCCTGGGGAGAGGTGGAAACCTAAGATGGCATAGATCTGAGGGGTTCATAGCAGTTGATTGACTAATAGATGGGAGGAATAAAGAAAGGACAAACAGTTAAAGACAACACAAGGTTTCTCCCCCATGGAGATGAAGAAAAGCAGGCAGAGGGAGGGAAAAGGGTGGAATGAAGAGTTCAGCTTGGAAATGGAGCGAGGCACTGGTGGTTATGTGCTGGGCAAAAGATCCAGCAGCAGCTTAGGGAAGGGATCTGAAGTTGAAGGATGAGATTGGCCAGGGTTGGAAACTTGGGCATCATCAGCAGTTGGGAATATGTGGCTCTGGTAGGTAAGATACTGAGGGATCACAGAAGGGGGTTCGGGATAGGATGTTAAGGTATAACATTTAACCTCACAAGGACCATGCCTTAGTCCTTTGCAACCCCAGCACTGGGCACAGGACCTGCACAGAGTAGATAGTCAGGAAAGCCAGGCTGACCACTGCGTGTAAACGGGCATCATTTTTTGTTTGTTTGTTTGTTTTCTTTTTCCAAGAGAAACTTAGTGCATTTTTCCAAGGACATCCTGGTCCCTTGAGCTGAGCCCCTGCTATATCCCAGACACAGAACTCGCAGGGACTTGCCTTCTGGGACCTTACACACCTCACTTTCTTTCACCATTCTGAAAAGAAGAACTGCTAACATACTTACTTTGTAGTTGAGAAGTGGTAGTCAAAGAGGTTAATTTGTCAGAAAGTATACACCTGGTAGCTGCCCAAGAAAAGAGTGTTAGATCTAACAGTTTGATGCAAGAGCTTGGGGTAGTTTGGTGGGGTGGGGGTGGTGGGGTGGGGGTGGGGGTACTGGGTATGAATCCAAAACCTGCGCTGAGCTACATCCCTAGCCCTGTTTGTGTTGGAGACAGTTCAGGCTGCCTTGAACTCACTTTGTAGCAGCTGGCCTTGAACTTCAATCCTCCTGCCTTGGGTTTTGTTTGTTTTTTATTTGTTTGGTTTTTTTGGTGCCAGAAATTGAACTCAGGACCTGGTGCTTGCCATGCAAGCACTTATGCCACTGAACTATATCCCTGGTCCTGTTTGTGTTTTGTTTTTTTTTGTTGTTTTGTTTTGGTACTGGAGATCGAACTCACAACCTCACACTTGGCAAATAGGCACTTATGCCGCTGAGCTAAACTCCCAGCCCCTGTTTGTTTTTTAAGACAGGGTCTCACTATGTAGTTCAGGCTGGCCTTGAACTCACTATGTAGCCCAGGCTGGGCTGATTCTCCTACCTCAACCTCACAAGTGCTGAAATTACAGGCCTATGCCATCACAGCTAGCTGCTTTTTGTTTTGTTTTGTTTTTTATTTGTTTGTTTGGTTTGTTTGTTTTGAGACAGGGTTTCACTATGTAGTTCAGGCTGACTTTGAACTCACTTTGTAGCCCAGGCTGGCCTGAGACTCATGGTGATCCTCCTGCATTAGCCCTGAGTGCTATGATTGTAGACCTGGGCTACCACACCCTTTCTTTTCTTTTTCTTTCTTTCTTTCTTTCTTTCTTTCTTTCTTTCTTTCTTTCTTTCTTTCTTTCTTTCTTTCTTTCTTTCTCTCTTTCTCTCTTTCTCTCTTTCTCTCTTTTTCTTTCTTTCTTTTCTTTCTTTCTTTCTTTCTTTCTTTCTTTCTTTCTTTCTTTCTTTCTTTCTCTCTGAGACAGGGTCTCGCTATGCAGTTCAGGCTGGCCTTGAGCTCACTTTTGTAGCCCAGGATGGTCTCAAATTGAGCTCTTCCTGCATATCATTTTGATTTTTGAGACATGGTCTCACTAAGTCACTGAATTGCTCAGGCTGGGCTCAAACTTGTGATCCTCTTGCCTTAGCCTCCCAGAGTGTTTGAATTGTAGGTGTGCACTGGTTTTGAGTTTAGTCTTTTGACCACTCAAGTTAATCATTCCAAGACAGCTTCCATCACACTGTGAATTTGTTTCCTCCTGTCTGTCATCCTTCTTGACCATTATTGTTTAAGAAACAAAGAGTGACTAGCAACCAACTAGCATTCAATTTCCTTATTCATCTAATGGGATTTAACTCCATGACCTTGACCTGTGTCTCTTGGAGCATGCATTCATTTTGCAAAGGAGGAGTTTGAGGTATGGAACTAGCTTTGTGGTTTGGAATGAGCTTGTATTTTGACCGGAGTCTTGCGATGTGTAAGTGGTGACATAGTACACAGCTCTGTGAGACTCAAGTCTTAGAGCACAGCAGAGGCCCAGGTTGTCTCATGGCCTCAGGTGAGACTAAGGTGGGCTGGAGGCTCTGGTCCTGGCTTGGTGCAGGCTGACCATGAATCCTTGCTCCTTGGGAGGGATCCCTTTCTGTTCCTTTGTCTTATCCATCTAGAAAATGAATGTTCTACACTAGAATATCTCAGAGGCTACACAAAAACTAAGATTATACCCTGATTATGAAATAGTATTTATGAGGTCGAGGGGAGGGGTTGCATCTGTGTATGAGGTTGGTGTGGCCTGATTCTGTTCCATACTCCCATATCCCAGGAGGAGCTGGAGCTCACCAGGCAGGCGCTAGAGGAGGAACAGCTCCACGGCCTGTGCCTGACCAGCAGAGCAGGGCAGAGCACGCAGCCCAGAGAGGTAAGCTGGGGACTGGGGGGCACCAATGCCCTAGGGGTGCCTCCCTTGGGAAATGGCCTAGACCTGCCGCATTGGTCCCTTGGCCTTCCACCTGTTCCCCATCTGTCTGCAGAGCTGCCTAGGTGAGATTCTCAGTTCTTCCCCACAGGTCTCAGGAGTGGAGGTTGAGTCTAATGCTGGAATGGAGGAGAAGCAGCCCTGGAGACAAAGGCTGGAACACCTACAGCAAGCAGTAGCCTGGCTGGAGATTGACCGGAGCAGGCTGCAGCACCACAACATGCAGCTCCGGACCACCTTGGAGCAGGTCAGTAATGTCTGCTGCCCTTGGCTCCTGCTCCTGCAGTCTGTGTTTCCCCTTCTCATGCAAGCTGCAAATCCAGCTGCTGCCTGCCTGCCTGTTTTCTTTTCTTTTTTCTTTTCTTTTCTTTTCTTTTCTTTTCTCTTTCTTTCTTTTCTTTTCTTTCTTTCTTTCTTTCTTCTTTCTTCTTTCTTTTCTTTCTTTTTCTTTCTTTCTTTCTTTCTTTCTTTCTTCCTTCCTTCCTTCCTTCCTTCCTTCCTTCCTTCCTTCCTTCCTGTGATGCTGGGAATTGAACCCAGGGCAAGTCCTATACCACTGAGCTGTATTCCCAGCCTGCACTGCCTGTTTCTGCAATAAAATTTGATTGGAATACAGCCATGCATTGTCTATGGCTGCTTGCTCACTAGAACAGAGAAGCTGAATAGTGACAGAGCTGGAATGGCCCACAAAGCTTAAAGCTCTACAGAAAAAGTTTGCTGACCCTCGCTCCCGAGACCCACGAGGTGGCCATCTCCTGTGCTGTGCCCTCCCCACCCCAAGTCTTCCTTCCCCTCACTCCTAACCCTTTGCCCGACCTACACACTTGCACTGGCTCCACACTAAGATGTGTTTGTCACTTGCCTCTTGGCAGGTGGAACGAGAGCGGAGGAAGCTGAAGAGGGAGTCCATGCGCAGGTCCCAGGCAGGGGCCCTGGAGGTCAGCGAAGCCATGGCCTCGTCACCCACACAGCAGGTGAACCTCTTCTCCCCACCTTCACTCCAACCCTCTGCCTCGCATATCCCAGGCCACCCTTAGACAGTGAGGCAGCCACCCCAGCCAAGCCAGAGAGCCCTCCCTCACTGGAGGACGCCCTGCTTAGCATAGCTCAGGCTGTCTTGTCCTGAGAAGCAGGCCCAAAGGCAGTGAGTGGGGTGGAGGCAAGGCTGGCAGCCCCATGTTCTGAGGATCTCCAAGGCCCAAGATCACCTAGAGGCAGGCCTCCCTGGGCTCTGGAAAGAATCCCTGGTTGTCATGTGTTTGTCTGCTCTTAATGTGCCTAAGGGCTTGATCATGGCTTTGCAGATTTCTCAGGCCTTCTTATGCTACTAAGTTTGTAAGATTGCAATTCATAGTATTTCGTGGGCACAGAGTTCCTTTGCCAAATAAGGTCTTTGGGGAAGACACCTCTATACTATCAACTCTTCCAACTGAGAAATTTTCATCAATAGACTGAGCCTTGCAGCTTCTGATAACTGAGTATTTCCAGCTCTCCATCCCCTTCCTTTAATGAAACCTTCCCAAAAGCAGGCACCTTGTCTTTCCTCCCCTCTCCATCTTCAGCTCACAGTCTAGGGCTGGCACAAAGCAGATATGTGGCCTTCTTCCGTTACATGTAAAAGTACCTCAGAGAACCATATGCCATCCAGGTCTTCTGGATGTTCAGCATCAGATCTCCACAGTGTCACTCATTATGCTGTTGCGGGCCTCTCCTTGCCCTGAGACCAGGCCCCATGAAGTCTGAGTTCAGGCACATATGCCCCCGGACTGTGATGAGACAGCTGAAGGATGCTGCAGTGTCCCCTGAGTATGACTTCCCTTCCCAACAAGATCAGTATTTGTCTTCCTTAGGATGGACAAGGAGAACAGAGGGGCTCCACAGATGCCAAGCATGTGGTTGAACTTCAGAAAGAGGTAAGCTCTGCAAGGACCTGTTTTCTAAGCCCCTTTCCCTCCCTTGCACTCAGACTTCAGGCTCTGCTATGTGCTTGGCCCTTTGTACACCTCCCACAGGAAGAGGGTGAGTACTTCCAGCCTTCAGAACACTTCAGTCTCTGGAGGCAAGAAGGGTTGCAGTCCCAACTCTTCCTGGAGTGTAGCTACAGCGGGAGTGGGAAGAAAACATGATCCAGGCTGACCTCCAGGTTCCAGCTTAGGAAGGGAAAGGAAGAGGGCAGACCGTATTCTAGGATGGACTAGGGTAAGCAGAACTGTCCTGGCCTCCTTTACCCACAGCTGTACCCTTTCAGACAGGACTGTCACCTGCCAGCAGACAGAGAAACCTACACATCACTCATGTCAGGTTGCCATGTTAGGGAAACCGTGTCTAGTGCCTTCTTACGCAGGCCTCACCTCAAGTTTTTCTCTTTCTCAGTGCCCAGAAGTAGTAAGAAGGGTGGAATTTTGATTTCTGAGCCTGCTTCAGAAACCGTTAGTCACTACAGGCAGAACCTGACTCTACCTAGACTCCACTGGTACTTTGAATTCTGTTTAGATCTTACAAAGCAGTTCCAGGCATGGCCCTGACAGGATGAGCAAGAAAGGCCCCGGCCATGTGATTAGGTCAGAAATCTGTACCCTAGGTGCCTGCTGTCTCCCCCTAGTCCTGGACTGTCCTTAGGCCCCAGCAGCTTTCTTCCTGCTCCTCTCACTATAGCCATCTGGAAAATGGGAGGGTTAGTGAGTCTCAACCTGCTGCACATCAGAAACACCTAGGGAGCTTTGAAAAGACACTGATGCCCAGGCCTCACTCCAATCTGTTTAAGTCCAAATAGTTTTTAAAACCTTGCAAAAGGAACATGGTGGAACTTTCTGCAGTATTAAAATGTTCCGTATCATGGCTGAGATAGAGGTTATGCATGGATATATATCCATTCTTCAACTCATCAAAACACACGCTTAAAACCTGGGCAGTTTACTGCATAAAACTGATCCTTTAATAAAATTAACAGGCCGTTTTGTTGTTTTGAAGCTCTCTGTGTCCCCTGTGAAGCCAGGGTTCTAAATCACTGAATTCTCCATGAGTTCTCCAGGCTCTTTTCCCAACCCCCACCCCACCCCACAAACCTGATTCTGAGGTTTGTGTATGTGGTAGAGTTCATTCCAAGGTTTGGCAAGAGCCACAGGAGCAAATTGCTGGGACGGCTTTGGGACACTGACTGCTCTTCGTCTTGTTTTACCTGCCCAACAGGTGGCCCTGCTGCGGGCCCAGCTGGCCTTGGAGAGGAAGCAGAGGCAAGACTACATCGCTCGCTCAGTGCAGACCAGCCGGGAGCTAGCAGGCCTGCACCACAGCCTGTCCCACTCCCTTCTCACAGTGGCCCAGGCCCCCGAGGCCACTGTCCTTGAGGCTGAGGCTCGAAAACTGGATGAGTCCCTGACTCAAAGTCTGACATCTCCAGGACCAATCCTGCTGCACTCCAGCCTCAGCATCACCCAAGCTGCACCCAGGTAGCAGCCGCAGCCTGGGCAGAATCCAGGCCGGCCTGCTGCCACACAGAGAGACACATGACTATAGAGGAGGTCGTGGCCCCTTCACACAGCGACGGGTTTGTCAAAGGAAAGGTCCAGCTCTGTTAGCCTACCTGGGCCTCCAGATCAGCTGGCATTCCCAGGAAGAAGACAGAAATCTGCACGACAGGAGAGGGCCCCAGCTCACGTGAGAACGAGGTGCATCACATCGCGTCATCCAAGGAGCACCTTGCCCTGGCCAAGGGCATCTGCTGTGTCACAGTGTGATGAAACCCTGCAGTCCATACTAGGTTGGGAGGCTTCAGCAACACCAGCAGTAGGTGGATGTCCTCATCCAGGCTGTGAGCACCTGAGGCAATAGATGCAGGGAAATTCATTGCCATCTTGTTGGGAATTTATTGTCCCCGCTCATGTTCTTCATGTCCCCCTTCAACAATAAACCCAGGCTCTTTGTATTAGTCCTCTGCCATTGTCTTGTTTTGCTGGGTGGGCTGCACATCAAGGGAATTAAAAAGGAATTTGCTGATTCCCATCGGGTGACATGAACTTACAACATGTCATGCTCTCTGATCAGAAGGTTTCACAGACAAGACAAAGTTCCTGTCCACCGAAAGCCTGAAGTCCAGTTGATAAGAACAGACTAACAAGCCAGGTATGGCAGTGAACACCTGTAACCACAGCACTTGGGAGGCTAAGGCAGGAGAATCACTGTGAGTTTGAGACTGGCCTGGGCTACATAGTAATTTTAAGACCAGCTTGCAGTACATAGTGAGATTTCATCTCAAAAAACCAAAAGAAGAAAGAACAGACACGCTCATTAACAAGTTGGGCATGGTGGCACATTCCTGTAATGCCAGCATTTGGGAGGCTGAGACAAGAGGATTGCTGTTAGTTTGAGGCCAGCCGGGACTGCATAGTGAGTTCAAGACCAGTGTGAACTACATAGTGAGACCCTGTCTCCAAAAAAAACAAGTCAGGGCCAGAGATAGAGCTCAATGGCACAAGCACCTGCCTGGCAAACACAAGGTTCTAAGTTTAATTCCTAGCACCAAAAAAAAAAAAAGTCAGATGGTTCTGTGTACTGACTAGTGCTGTGGCAAGCCCACACACTAAGGAAGGGAGGCATGAGCGAAAGATGAGAGAAGTTGGGGGTGCTGCTGGTGAGAAGATGTGTCTGGCTGTGGCAATAGGTAGGGCTCACAGTTGGGGCGTAGACTGTGAAGGCCTCTAGCTCACAGACAT
Source organism: Dolichotis patagonum (assembly GCA_004027295.1). Lineage (NCBI taxonomy): Eukaryota > Metazoa > Chordata > Mammalia > Rodentia > Caviidae > Dolichotis > Dolichotis patagonum. The sequence goes on from PVJX010002675.1 coordinate 113,941, forward strand.
GTGGAACCACCAAATGTTCTTGTCTTGAAGCAAATTCGAAGTCCCCCTTTTAGGTTTTTTTTTTTCTCTTTGAAAAAAAATGGATTTGAAAAAAAAGTTCTAAGTCCCCCAAAACACTGAGTTCATCTTTGGCTTAGGTAAAAGCTCTCTAACCCTTGACTCACGGTTGTCTATGCAAATGTCCTCAAGATGTCCCTTCCTGAGTGTATCAGCTAGGATTGCATGAAGCCGGTCAGGAGGATGAGCTGTGACAGAATTGTCACAGGGTGGCCCTGGCGGACAATGGACTGAGTCCAGCTCCTAGGCCTAAGACCCTTGTTGCAACTTCAAAGCCTAAGAAAACAGATCTGCATCCCTGTCTCATTGGAACTCAGTCCTCATGCACCCTAGGCAAGCTCTGTGCCCCTAAGCTACACCCCTGGACCCTGGCAGGCTCTCTTCCCAGTGTTAATATGGTGGGATTAAGGCCCCACTCCAGTTCTTTCAACGAACTGCCCATGATTTATGCCTCTGAGCAACACGCACACCATGTGCAACCCAAAAGCCTTTGCTCTCTGCTTCCCCACAAGGGACTGACAGCACCTAGAGGGCAATAAAGCTGCCTGGCACGAGTGTAGCACTAGAGGAGAAGCTGGTGGTGCTGGCTGCAGGGGATGAAGGTTGCACCATCACAGGCTTCAGGGTGACAGCAAGATCAGCTTTACCCCAAGAAGCCAAGAGCTGCCTGCTCCAGACCTGGGGCTCTTCCAGTCTGTAGCCGACGACACCAGTGTAGTCTACGGCAGGCCGGGAGGCTTCAGGACAGCAGCAGCGGGTGGATGCTCTCATCCAGGCTGTGAACACTGGGTGCACTGAGTGCACAGAGGTCAGGAAGGCACTGGTGCTCACGGCCTAGTGCAGCTCCTCACCTGAGCACAGCGTGGTGTCTATGGATGGTCAACCCATGTTCCAAATACTGGAGATTCCTCAGTTTCCACACAGCACGAGACTGGCCTGGGCCGGCATCAGGACCTGGCTGTGGCTTGGGGTCAGATGGAGAAGTCCTTGCTCGCCCAGCTGGAATTTAGGTTGTGGGTCTTGGTGCCTAGAGAAAAGCTCACTGAGTACTGATCACTTACCCTGAGGCCCCGGTACCCTGGAGATGCTGGACTCCATTAGAGAAAGAGACCAAGCAGAAGAGAGGCGAAAGAGAAGATGCAGCCCAGAGCTGCACCCAAAGCTCTGCAGACAGGGTGTCTGTGGTCCATCAGGACAGGGTCCACCCGAAGTGCTCAGGAAACTGGTGGGACACTCAGGTGGTGGAGGCAGGCTTCGCAGCTATGGAGCCACTGTTTACACAGCCACAAGGCTGAGGCCTGCAGCAGTGCTGCCAGGAGTATCTGGGTGGGGCGGTAACCCATGGGTGAGAGAGGTCCTCTTGTTAGTTTGGGATTGGGACAGATGACATCTTCAGTTGTACTGCCATAAAACTTCATGTCCTGCCTCCTCACGAACCACCCTGAAGCATAGTGACGAAGGTGCTGTGGGCAGGGGCGGGGAGGAGGAAGCAGGGGCTGCCCCTGTGCTCCCAGCAGTGAACCACTGTTGCAGAATTTCAAAGAAACTGGAGAGACCAGGAGGGATTTTTCAGGAGGACCTTAATGGTGCACAGTCTCAGCCACTAGAAATGCTCAAAACTAGGCAGGGTCCCAGATCAAGGAGAGGTCCCCTTTTATACAGTTTGTGACATCAAGCAAGTAGAGATACAGAAGCAAAACCAAGGTAGTTAGCCCAGCAGCTAACTCTGTCTTAGCTTCGAAAGAAAACACATCCCATGCATCTCAGATGTTAGGATGCTGTGAAGCTTGTTTATAACCCCATTTGTTAGTTTTATCCGCACTGGTACCTCATTTGCTCCTCTAAGGGAGACGATTCCCATGAGACAGCTGCCTGATGCATGTCTCTTGTCAGTGAGGAAAGCACAGAACCTGATGGAGAAGAAAGTCTGCATTCCTGGGGGAGGGGCTGCCCCAGGAGTTACAAGCCTGAGCTGGGAGGATTTTACAGAGGGGGAGAAAGTTTAGGTCTCTCGAGTTCTGTTTTAATGCCACATAACCTGGAGTACAGAGATACAGGCTCAGTGCTTCCCACCACACTTAGAAAGCAGGCAGAAGAGGAGGAATGACAAACACACGTGGGCTCAAGACCCCAGGACCCTGACATTGCCTCTGCCTTCCCCGACTGGGTTTGCCAGACGCTGATGGAGGTGAAGATGTGAGGTGAGGCCTCCCTGGACCGGGCTCTCTCTCCGGCTGTTCTCACCCCACTCATTTCCATCAGGAGCCCAGTATCGGACAAGGGCTCTCTTTTTTTTTTTTTCTTAGGCTTTTGCTGCCAATGCCACCAGCACTTTAGATGCCTTTGTATACAGGGCCTTAAGTTTGGCTCAGCAGGGAGGCTTGAAGGTAAGATGTGGGCCCGGACTCAGAGGAGAGATGTCTGCAAGGCTGTGAGATGTGTCTGTCTGAGAGTAGGTAGGTGTTCTTTACTCCCAGAATGTAGCCATTTATTTGGAGACTAGAAAGGGGCAAGAATTATTATTCAAATTTGGCCCATTCTATATGAGGCCCATTCTTTTGGGCCTCATCTCCAGGTCACATTTAGATTTTGTTGGTACTTTGTTTGTTTGTTTGTTTGTCTGTCTTTTTGAGGCAAAGTCTCCCTATGCAGTTCAGGATGGGCTTGAGCTCACTTTGTAGCCCAGGATGGTTTTGAATTTGTAGTGATCCTCCTGCCTCAGCCTCCCAAGTGCTAGGATTGTACGCATGTACCACCATGCCCAGATACATTTTAGATATACATAATGATCACATTTATTATAGAGAATCTGTACCTGTACATGATTTACCTTATTTTTTCTCCATTGCCCTACTCTCCCTTCAAGCCTCCTTCCCTCCTCATTTACAAAAGCTTTGTTTCCATGTTTTCCTTCTTTCTCATTTATTTTTAACTTTTCCCTTCTTTCATTTCCCCCTCCCTTCAACCTTGTTCCCCTCCCCATTTGAACATTTTCTTCCTATTTCACAATATCTACTATACATTTTGGTCCTTCTTTACCTTTTTGGTTTCTCACACTAGAGAAACAATGCTGTATTTACATGTGTGTGTCTGATTTATTTCACTTAAGAGTATGGTCTTGAGGTACATCCATTGTCCTAGAAATGTCTCTAGTGAAATTTGGTTCTTTCTTAATCACTACTACTTGTTGAAGATGGGGAACAGAGAAGATTTCTATTCAGCACCAGGCTGATTATCCACACGTTGCACCCAACTGGTTTCCTGTCAAGACATCTCTTATACCTCTGCCTGTCCCAGCCCTCAGGTCAGATCCAAGAGGCTGAGTAGTCTCATGCTCCTGACTGACCTGCAGCCTAGTTTGGGGCTCATCTCCAGGTCACATTGTGAGTGCCTGTGCTTAGGCTTTGCTGCAAGACAGCCTTGGCCTTGGCACTCAGCCAGGGCCCAGTTGCTGAGAGAGGGCTTGGCAGTCAAGTGGAAAGGCGATGACAAGAATGACAAAGGGTGAGAAGTCAGGCCTAGGCCATAATGCGTCTCCTTGAGAAGGGTACCATCTATTCCCAGCCAGAGTTAAGCAGGGAAAAGAGTGGGAAGAAAAAACCTTTTTGTCTTGTTTAAGGAGAGAATCCATGAGAAAACATTGTAATATGGTTAAAAATTCCATTCATTTCAGCTATTTTTTGTGATAGATTTTTTTGTTTGTTTAAAATGAAGCAATTGCATGCACAGGTCCCCTGCCCAAACACACACCTTTAATTACATACACCACCACTAAACTGTTTTCCTTTCTCTTTAACTGTCATTGTGGACTCAAGCATGTTTTTTGACACTCAGATTGCTAAAAATTTCATATCTAGTTTTCCTCATACTTTTCTTGTCCAGACCAAGACCATACAATGGAAAAAAGTATTTAGAAGACAAAATCTAGTTACCAGGATTTATCACTGCTACTGGGGGTTATGGCTATGCATAGGTACAAAATCTATTTGGTAGGAGGAGAAAAATTATTTTGAAAACTGAGTTCAAGGTAATAATGATTACATAACAATGTGAGTGTGCTTAATGTCACTGAATTGTACACCTTAAAATTGTTGTAATGAGTATAATAATGGTAAATCTCATGTATATTTTACCACAGTGAAACATTTAAAACTGGCAGTATAACACAAGGCCCTGTCTTCAATTTCCAGCACCAAAAACAATTAATTTAATGTCACAGAGTCTTTATTTGTCCAATTTTTATTTGGTTTCTAAATACTATTAATATACAGTTTTTAAAAATGGCACTACATTAAATAATATACCGAGTGAGGTTTTAACATTTTTTATAGTTCTTTTGTTTATAGAAAATATCCTACTAAGGAGTTCAGCCAGGGTATAGAGCTGCAAAGGAACTTGAAATCGTTCTTTTTATGGTGCTATGTTATCAATTTGATAGTCAAGTTCATTTGATTTGTTTTCAATTTTACACCATTTTCACTTAATCTTACATTTTGATAAGACTATAGAATGAGAGACATGTTAATACATTTTCTGTAAGGACTCAGTAATAGAGTGCAGCCCTTTAATGCCACTAGGAACCCTGAGAGAAGAATACATTAGTTCTATGTAGTAGCAGAGCTGTCTCCGTCAGGTGCACCTGCAGTCTGCTCCTCTGCCAGGTGCCATTCTGCCTCAGAGCCAGCTGATACAGACTGAAACCTGGACAAACTGCAAGCTAACTAAACCTTTCCTCCTTTAACTTTGGGGTATTTTGTCTCAACAACAGGAGAAAGTAAGACATACACTGACCAGTAATCAGAGCAACAGAGGTGACAGCTTGTGGCTCCTGCAGGGATTCAGCAACCCTTTGGAAGTGGCCATCAAACCAGCCAGACTGGCCAGATGTATGGAAGGAGGCGGAGCCTTGTGGTCCTCAGGCAAGCAGCTGTACTGTCCAAAAGGGTTCAGGATCAATGACGGGTCCTCGAGTGTATCATGTTCATGATATGGAGAGTACGCTGGTTGAACTCTGGCTCACTGGACACGGTGAAAGTATACAGGGAGCTACCAGGCCCCATTTCTAGTACTGAATCCTCATCTCTGACCTGGCAGTGATGCCCCTCACAGACAGTAAATTGGCTCTTCCACCTGACACAGGGAAAAAGAAGGGCCTTGTCCCCTCATTGTGGTGGCTTTGTCCCTTACTGAGGTGGCTTTATCTTTCTCCCGACCCTCCCCATCCCACCTCCCACCACTTTACTTGTGGCCTCCCTTTCCACTTGCTCTCCAATGAAGATAGCTGCCCAGGCATGAGTAGGAGGCTGAAAGGGAGGGGTGATACTACTTGTGTTCTGTGTCCTCCCCAAGGAGACTGATGCCCAATGAGGTCTTCCCTGCCAGCCCAGTTGTATCAAAAACCTCATCCCAGAGGCCATAGTGTGACTTCCCCTATGCATGCGCAAGCACAAGGCCTCCTCCTTCATTTTGACATTCAGACCAGAGCCCAGAAGACAAGGAAGACTATTAATAAAGCATCAGGGGGACATGTGAGGCAGGACTTAATAAAGAACAGGCTTTCCCAGCTAGAGCTGCCCCTGCTCCATGACTGTAATTCATCGTTCTAAGGTTTGCAACTATGTGCTTGTAAACAGGGTTTATGATGTCCCCAGACCTGCCACGAATATATACAGGGATAAGAACTGTGCTCCTGTAAACACTGTAAGCAGAGTTCTGTGACATCCTAAAATTTGTCTTCTTGTATTTTCCTGCAAACTTACTTGCCTGCTTACAAGTTCCAAACTAAAGGCTACGCCCCTCTAACAATGTATAAAACTAAAACCTTTCCTTTGTTCTAACACCCAGAAATTTTTGTTTTGAAATTTAAGGCAAAAATTTATTCAAGATCCGAAAAACAATTCCTAAAAGATTCACTTTTTCAGAAAACTGAAGCTACACAATGCATTGCATGTATTGTGTTAAAATGTGCATGGGGGGGGCTGGGGATTTAGCTCAGCAGCATAAGCACCTGCCTACCAAGCACAGGGTCATGAGTTCGATCCCAGTACCAAATAAATAAATAAATAAATAAATAAAATGGAAGGAGAGCCTGATCACCTCCCAGAGCGTACAGGGTGTAACGTGACATGAATTGGGTCAAATGAAACATACAACCCCAAGTGGAATGTGGGGGAGGACCACAGTGAAGAATTGCTGGCTAACAACTCACAGGACAGGGTCTCAATCTAAGAGACTCTCAAACAGCTCAGGGAACAAGCCTGCAATGAGAATGGCCCCTAAAGAGGTGTACTAACTAGCCAAATTTGGAGGGAGTCCAACCAAACCTAGGCCCCCCAAAAAAACATGGACATGGCCGGTGGCAAGAAGAGCTCACAAAGAGTTTAAGAATTGTGGGAGTGACCCACAATAGCTGGGGCTAGAGAATCTGGTACCTGGACAAAAAAACTGGGAAAGAAGTGAAATGCGTATCTGAGGGTAGAAAAAAAAGAAAGAAAAATATGTATATATAATTAATGTGTGTGAGAAAAGTGAAATATGTGAGTGTAACGTTGCATGAGTTCAGTGGGGTACTGGGGAAGAAAGTGGTCTAATCAGTCTGAAACAAAAATAAGGGAATGATTTGTGCCTTAAGGGACAAAGGCATAAAAAAGCTGCTTAGCTTTAGTGCACCAGGATATACACAGGTGGGGCACCTACAGGTGTCTGGCCAAAGCAATTTCAGCCTGGGGCTGACCAAAGTCCTGTCAGCTCTGAAGAGGTTTTACAGGAGAAATAAAATTACAAATTTTAGCTAATTGGTAAATGTACTTTTGGTTTCCAATTTGAGTTAGTTTAAAACATTTCTTATGCGTTACAAATTCTTGACTTTACAGGATTAATTTGCTCTCTGATTTCTGTTGGTTTAAGATAACACTGATTCAACAAGAAGCAGAGGTCTGTAGGCAGTCAGCCAAATTTACAAAGTAAAAATCTGAGAAAAAACAGAGAGGGAGGACACTTTAAAAATCCAAACAAGCTGGGTGTGGCAGTGTACCCCTGTAATTCAAGCACTCAGGAGGCTGAGGCAGGTTTGATGCAAGTTTAAAACCAATTTGGGCTACACAGTGAGTCCAAATCCAACCATAAGAAGATCCTGTCACACACACACACAAAATATCCCAACATCTGGGATGCCTATAATCCTAGCACTCAGGGGGCTGAGGCAGGAGGATCAATATGAGTTTGAGGCCAGCCTGCACTGCATAGTGAGGCCATGTCTCAGAAAACAAAACAAGGCTTGGTTAGCTCAGTGGTGCAGTGCCTTCCTGGCAAGTGTTAGGTCCTGTGTTTGATTACAAGTACCCCAAAAAACAAAACAAACAAAACAACAACAAAAATCCAAGCAGCTGTAACCAAGTTTGTTGTGAAAGTTTTATAGTAATGAGAAAAATATACAATGAGAATTGTTATGAGAAATAAAAAGACTATAATTGTAAGAAATACACTTTTGATATGAGAGGGTTTTGTATGATGCAAGTTTTATCCTGCTATAAAGATTAAAAAAAAGATAATGGCAAGGGTGGAAAGCTTATGTAGGTCAAGGAAAGCTTAGAGAAGTAATTTATTAAAAAAATATGTATGGTTACTTGTTAATTTGGTGGAGCTCAGGTAGTTCCTTCTAAAAACTCTTGTGACAAAAATGATAAAATTGACATAAAACAAAAATGCTTAAGAAAGTTATTTGCATCACAACAGAATAAATATGGGGGGAAATGCATCAAAACTCACCCTATTAAAATCTATGTTGAAAAAAAATCTATGTTGACTAATTTCATCTATGATCCATTAATTGTTCAAAAGGGCATTATTTAATTTCTATGTGTTGAAGTTCCTGTGGTTTCTTTTGCCATTAATTTTGAATTTCATTGCACTATAGTCTGATAACATACATGGGATAATTTTAATTCCTTTGCATTTACTTAAAAGTATGTCCTATCAACTAGTATGTGGTCTGTATAGGAAAACGTCCTGCATGCAGCTAAGAAGAATGTGTATTCTGATGTTGTGGGGAGGGACAATTTGTAGACCTCTACTAAGTCCATTTGTTCAAAAGTTTGATTCAGTTCTAATATTTAATTGTTGATTTTTTGTCTAGTTGATTTGTCTATTTGTGACAGTGGGGTATTGAGATCCCCCAATATAATTGTATTAGTGCTTATTTGATTTTTCATGTTTGTTAATATTTGTTTTATATAGTTAGGTGCACTGGTATTTGATGTGTGTGTATATATATATATATAATTTTTTTTTTTTTTTTTTTGGTACCGGGGATCAAACTCATGACCTCACACTTGCCAGGCAGGCGCTTAAGCCACTGAGCTAAATCCCTAGCCCTTGATGTGTATATATTTATAATTGTTACCTCTTCCTCTTGGATTGCTCCATTACAACAATATAGTGACTTTCTTGGCCTCTTAATCAGTGTTGGCTTGAAATTCACTTTTTCTGCAAATAGAATAACTATCCCTGCTTTTTTCTGGTTTCCTGTCAACTGGAGTATTGTTCTCCATCCTTTGACTTTCAGTCTATGAATTTCTTTTTGAATTAAATGTTTCTTGTATGCAGCATTTTGTTAGATTTTGCTTTTTGATCCATTCTGCCAGTCTGTTTCTTTTGGTTAGTGAATTGAGACCATTAACATTGATGGTTATAACTGATATGTATTGAGTTATCCTTATCATGTTATTTTCCTGTTGTTGGCTCTCTTTTTTCCCTTCTGTTTAATTGTTTACCTTTCCTGGTAGATTCCTTCTGTTGGGGTTCATGGAGTTGTTATCTCTTTCTAGAATGTCCTTCAGAACATTTTGGAGTACTGTTTTGATGTTCATGAATTTCCTCAGCTGTGTCATAGAAGTATCTTATTTTTCTATGAATTTTGAAAGATAGTTTTGTGGGGACCCGAACCTCTCGGATCTGCAGAGTGGCCTGGGCTGTTTGGATCGAAAGTCTGCGCAGACCTGCATCTCGGCGCGACTGTTTGGGACTGGTAGGCCCGCCCTTCATCCCCAGGGAACTGCCTGGAGACCGGCATCTGGGCCAGGTCTGTTTGGGCCCGTAGCCCTGCCCTTCACCCCCAGGAAGTCTCCCAGAAACCAGCTTCGCGGCCTGTCTCTTTGGGACCCGAACCTCTCGGACCCGCAGAGTGGCCCAGGCTGTTTGGATTGGGAATATTGTGGAGACTGGCATCTTGGCCAGGTCTGTTTGGGACCGGGAACTTTTCAGAAACCAACATTCTGGCCTGACTCTTTGGGACCTGTAGGCCCACCCTTCACTCGCAGGGAACCTCCTGGAGACCTGCCTGGGACAAAGCACGTTGGCCTGGCCTGCCTGAGATTCCACAGGCTCTGGGGTGACCACACCCAGCATTTGCCTTACAACTTAGGGAGCCAGGAGCCCACAGAGGGGAGTTAGGACCCTGTGAGGAAGCCAAGAGCCTGTGGGGGAGCCACTGCCCCTCCAGGAACTGAGGGTGTAAGAGGTAATTCGCCACACATGCAGAGAAAGCTTTGGAACACCGCTCAAAGTAAGGAAATATAGAAAAATGACAAAAGG